>WIXG01000208.1:0-142069 GCA_009869945.1 Mesaphorura yosii
CCCCCCCCCCCCCCCGAGAAACGAGAGGTCAAAGTCGGGTCGGACGCCATTTTTGGTCACCCTGTTCTATGATGACCCCAAACAAGTGAGGTGTCTTTCGAAAGCTTATAGTGTAAGTTTTCTAGTGCCGCAAACCGCACCACTCCACGTCAACCTGGTGGCTCACAATCGCCGCTCAAATTGTCAGGTTTGCATCATGCTGAAATGCATGCTGCACAGTTCACCTTCTCTTTCCAACGTAGTGCATAACTCGAGGTCAAAAGGAAAATTGTTTAACGGGAATTACTTTGCTGGGACACATATTTACGAGACAATTCATCCACCGATTTGTGGTCCCGATATCTGGGAATCCAGCAAACTCAACCCCAAGCGGTTCTGACCATTATTGAGCAAGGACATAGTTTTGCGCAAAGCGGCTTTAAAATGGGATTATCTATCTATGAGAATACTATTCTCTAAGGCGGGTTTTTGGGGCCTTTTTCCCCTAAAATTAATGTTAATTCCTGAGCCAATTAGTTTGGTCACATTTTCTTTAAGCGAAGTTGTGAATTGTTACGGAGTCAACCATGTCTGAGTCCAAGTTATTGGCAGGTCGACATATCGTGGCGCAATGTAAAATGCGCTATTGCGGTGTGCAATTTGCACAAGATAATCAGTAAATAACCATGATTAGCACAACAATTCGGCTAAAATCAACACAAATAACTTATGGCCTATAGTAGTAACTGGCGATTAATGCAGGACAACTTGACCACATGCTCGAGTTTCTCCACCAAAATGTGAATTACTCGATATATAAGAATAACAACTCGCTAGTTTTGGTTAAAATTGTGCGGAATAATGCGGGCTACCAAGATATGAGAGCTCTGAGCTTTACATTTGAGTTCCATGAACAAAGCTAGCGCTCCAATGATTCCTTAGGGAAAACGTTACATTTTAAAACGAGCATAACTTGGGTTCGAAACATAACTCCCTGAAACTTCACCATTTGGTAGCCCAGAGCCTAAACTTTATGATTTAGAAGAGTTTGGCCCCAATTTAGTTTACGGTATTAGGAAAACAGAGCCCAAAAGAGACGCTTAGAGAATAGTATTCTTTAATTGCTACTTTGTTTGACACTAACCTTAAACAGCCTTTGGTAAGGAATTATTTATACTATGTCGTGAAACTGAACTCACCTTTTTTTCTAATGATACCAGCAATGAACAGATGATTCCTTAATTCTGGATTGGAATATTGACCAAGAGAATTAGCAAGACATCAACACCACATTAAAATTGTCAGCAGCAGGCGGATTAGAGCTACGATACAGGAGCGAAGAGACGAGACTTGTGCTGACTCCCGAGTCTAAAGTCCCGCCTCGCTTCGGCGGCCAAGTGGATTCTGTCAAATCGCTTTCGAGCCTGGCAAGTTAGTAAAATGAAAAAAGCGTTTATTGGAAAACGACTGAGCTTTGTTACACAAAATCACCCAGTGGGAAAGTGAAAGGAGTTTGCGGCAAAAGCGAAATGCCAAAAAGAATTCAAAATAAGTCAACAAAACATTCCTTGCGCCGAACTCAGTCTCTACGTGGTGTTGCTGGAAAGTTGAAATCGCAAGTCACTACCAGTTCGAAATCTCACCTAGAGAGAGAAGCGGAAACAAGTCCCCGTGAACCTTAATCAAATCAACAGTAATTAATTATAAATTCTGATTGCTCTATTTAGAACATTTCAAAGGTATCATCGGATAAGGCAGTAGGATAGGTAAGCAATCGAAGTACAATTGAAGATCTGAACTAGTCGAAATGGAAATTATGCTTGATGCAGTCATATTCGTTAAATTGCTGGCATTTTCACAGCATTGTTAAGATGTCCACGAAACATGCTCTCGTTATACTGGCCCCGAATGGTAGAAGGCACACCGTGAATGTAACGCAAAACACATCAATTCAGGAGGTACATGGCTAATCAAAAGTTAGCAATAACTTAAGGCAAAATCGTAATCTTATAGTCAGCGGTATTATGAAATTCGCAGGTGCTAGAGATCGTTTGCAAAAAGCAAGATTTGGACTTCAATGAGTGGGACTTAAAGTAAGCGTCTATTACCTTATCTCACTATCCCAATTGTGTTAAATGGGTGGTATACTATTGTAGGCATTATAATCGCATAATCGAACTTGCAAATTCCGTCCGCTTTTCTGGATTGCCAAATAACGCAAGCTTAGAAATGGTCCAATCAACAAAGCCCAGAAAAGAGACAACAATCACTCTCGTCCTCCAGTTAGAAACTGGCAAGAGACTGAAGCACGAGTTTGCATCATCAGGTACACGAAACACGAATGACATTGTCCTTTCAGGTTTTGTAGGAATCGTTCTTACTCTTATGTAGCAAATCTGTGGGAAGTTCTACTACATTGGCAGAAAAATGGTGAACAAATTGCGTTATCAGCAGGAGATTCAACTGATGATACATCTGCGTCAACGAATGACGATATTCAACCGGTATGCATTTACATGAGGCAAGAAATAGTTGGCGAGGAGCAATTACAGAAGACGAGTTTGAGATCGTTGGGATTGACACATGGCACTGCGTGTATCAGGTATTACATTGCCAAGAATTTATTGTTACATGTTGTTACCGTTTTCCAAAGTTTTGTTCATAATTTATCATCTTTCTCTATCAAGGCTGATTCATCGCTCTCAAAATCAGCTAAAGCACCAAGCAAATATAAGCGCGCCTCTCGCACGCCCAACTGCAACTGCACCGGAAGTTCTTGACAACTCAGGCCCAGATCGGAACCTGCCTCCTTATACCGAAAATTCTAAAAGAAAAGCAGCATCTCCATCGCCTCCACCACAGTCAACACAGCCGCAACCTATTAAACAAAAGCCTGAGTTCATGGAAGTTGAAGATTCTGAGAAAATGACAGGAACTTCCGAAGATCACAGGAATATAACTGAAAGTGCCGGTGAACCAGAGTACATTCTTCCGGAACACAAATTGGCTCCAGATGGACAGTTAATCATTGTACGGTCTTTTTGCTGTATATATCAGTACTATCATAACGCGTAGTATCATTTTATTTTTTAGCTAGGTGAACATGATGCTTGCTTGTACTATTCCGGAGATGTCAACCGTTTGAATCTCTCTATTAGCCATGATGAGAGTTTCTACGAAATCACAAAACAAGATGTTCAAAGGAGACAACGAGATCTTCGGCAAATAAGGTTATAGTTATAATTGACAACCTTTTTTTATTTTGCCGTTGTCAATTTTTTCTGACAATCAAATTTTTTACCTACTGAACATAATTTCACTTTTAGGGAAGAGATGGAGAATGCGCCTTTACAAACAGCGGAGGCACGTGAGTTACAACGGCAAGAATTTCAGAAGCGAGTTTTAGCTGAGCACCCATGGACGATCATACGGGTCCGGTTCCCTAATCAGTACATCTTGCAAGGAATTTTTCACACAGATGATACGATTGGCAATGTTGCTGCGTTTGTACGAAAGTTTTTGGGTGATCCTGCTCTGAACTTCTATCTATGTAAGCTGTGATGGATCTCATTTATTTTCCAAAGCACCCGCAAGCAAATGGAATGAAATCCAATGTAACATTTGTGAACATTCCTACTTTCTAGTGACCACGCCACCAAGAACTATACTATCCGAAAACGTCCGCTTAATTGATCAGAATCTAATCGGAAGTGCTGTGATATACTTCGGTTGCGATCAGAGTGATACGATCGACACACTGAAGCCTGAACTCTATGACAAGTTGTCCTGTCCAAATGCCATTCGTGAGCACATTCAACTCAAGGTTCGGCCGGCCACCTCCGCAGATTCCTCAAATCATGCAAAGGAAGCTGAGCAACAAAGCGCTGCAGTAAGTTCATCCTCACCGGCGCCGTCGTCTTCCAACCAGCCTGGATCTGGAGGTTCTCGTCCGCACGGAGCAGCTCCGGCTCCTCAGCGCCCTTCGGGGCAGCCTGCTCGAAACTCCGGGGTCGTGCCCAAGTGGTTCAAGAAGTGACTCTTTTTCGACGAGCTTTATACGATCAATTTTGCATGTGCGTCAATAAACAATTACGCATCTGAGTCCTGTCATTGTGGCCGATTTATTTCACTCGATAGTCAGTTGTTAAATGTGTAATACGAGTTACAGTTACAGGAAGTGCTCCATTTTGAGAACATTTTCATTCGTACAGTCAGCGACTGGACACTTGGCCGAATCCGGATTCTTGCCGATAAAATCCTGAATCGTCTCTTTTTCAAAAACATGCCTGCACTGCAAATTCCTAGCTGGGTTCCGAATTGGCCGCTTTGTGATTGGGTCAATATAGTCTTCAGAAGAAGTGGATTCGTCGTGCAGCTCTTCACCGTAATCAATGTGAAATCGATCTTTGCAGGAATCAAGAAGAATTGCCAGTATCGCTTCATTTTCACCTTCAGCAGATTTTAGCTTCTCGTCCAGTGCCACTTGCTTTTCAAGATTTTCTTTGAAATCTACAACAAGCCAAAAAAAGTTCATAATAACGTGGACAGTTATTGCAACTTATTGTCCAACTACCTTCGGTCCCCAGCTCAATTTCTTGTTTCAATGCCACAAATCTCGGGTGGGTCTTCAGTTTATCGTCAGTCAGTGCGGTTTTTAGTGCCTCCATTCGGTCGTCGTACATCTGACATGAAAGCAGGGAAATTAAGGTTCAACCTTTCAATGCAAGACAAAGCAAGGCAAACAAAACACGTCCAAATGTCCACTCCCACCTGATTCATTTTTTCTCTCGTAACCGTTATATCCTCAACAGTCGGGAAATATGGACACAGAGGTTTATTGCCTCTGTGGTCGCCACTTTCTCCTCCGTCACCATCTTCACAGTCATCATTCTTAGCCTCTTCCGCCATGATATCATCAATGATTTGTGTGCAAACGTAGGACGCTTCTCTAAACATTTTCTCGTGGCGAAGGAACACCAGCGTGTACGACTCCATGTCGGCCGCAGTTTTTTCGCAGGACTTCTCTGAAAATCGAACCAGGCCCGTGCAGCGAATTAAATTTTCATCTCAAATCCTTCAATGCTGTCATTGCCCATTGCTCAAATAGCCGTTTAGAATTCTGACGTAATTGCGACCGCATTTCTAATGTCATTTATTTAATCTATAATTACGTGAGGACTCAATCACTTGTTTGCTACACTACAGAAGCTAGAGCTACAGTGCTAGGTTGCACTTTACTTTAACTACTGTTCCGATTTTCACTGAAACTTGGTTTCTGAGTACCCTGGATCTTCCTGAGTCCAAATCCGAAGGAATTTTTATTTCCGGGAACGCTTCCAACCAAAGCTACAGAGCTTCCAGATTCAAATGTCACGTTGCATTAGTTAGTGTGCATGACTTTCGCCATGACTACTACATGAAAAGTTATTTTGTTTCCAATACCCCAGAGTAATTTAACTGCGCACGCGCATTCCATTTAATAATTTTGTACTAATTAATATCGCCTTTTCGTGTGATAAATTTGTACTCTATTTCGTGCTCTCATACAAGTGCAAGATGAATTTCTTCAAATTGTCTAAAGTCTGTCGAGACCGTCCGACGTGTCTCGAATGGTGTCGCAATGTTGGGAAAATTTCACTTATTTTATCCAGGTCCCGCACACAGCGCGGCGCGAGCGAGCGTGCGATGCGATCACACGATGCCGGGTCGCCGTAGGCGGAGCATAGCACCCAGTGGAGCTTTAGGTGGTCCCTTGACAACATTTACACGCACTTATCGTACACATGTAGCCAGACATATTCAGTGTTCCATGCAGGAGACTGGATTTTGGAAGCGCTGTAATTTTTGTTGGAAGCGTTTCCGGGGGAAAATTATTGCAGATTCATACTCAGTAGTCCAAAATATTTAAAAAACCACATTTCAACGAAATTCAGAACAGTAGCTAAAGTAAAGTAAACCCCAATGCTATGCTTCTGTCTTGTGCTAACCATAAAATAGTGCCAACAGCTCAGAGCATCACAATAAACATTCCTCGTCAATTATGCATGCTTTCTCTCATTTTGCAGTTGCGCAAGGCAAGGCAGGCAAAGCCATGAGACCAAATTCGCGTGCTTTCTAGTTTCTCGCGTTTTGCATTTCTCTCTTTCGTCATCATATATTTATAGGCCAGCGCATTTCAGCTCTGATTATTTCTCGAATTAATGAACTCGCTACTGTTAATTACATACCTGTTTTACACGTCCCCAGAGTCTTTCTCGCCAGTGAGTGGACAGTGCTCATTCCGTTGCGAAGTGCATTCAGCATGTAGTTGGCTAGGTCGTACGGTCCTTCATCGTACTTGTCTTCAGTATCGTTATCGGAGACCGATGATGTGCCACTGCCACCATCACCAGCAGATTCTCCATTGGACGAGAGTAGTGGACGGGGGCTTGATTCCAGTTCGGCCATCATACGCTCTCCAAGACGGTGGATTTGGGCTGAGTCAGCAGGTTCCATTGTGCTCGTGTTTGTAATTAACATGACTAACTGAATAGTGTAGGCGTTCTGAATTAGTTAATGGTTTAATAATTAAGTACGCTGTCGTGTCAAGATGGCTAGTGATAAAGTGCAAGGGGGTCGTGCAAAGGTGAAGGCCAGTACATAATCTACATAAACTTCTGCTCCACCGAATTAAACGAAGATAGGGCAGGCTCGGATTAGTTGACGGGACTAGTTCAATTTATTAGTTCGGAGATATTTAAGGCCATGGGAACTTCCACGAATTGATCACATCAACTACTGGCGTCTCCGAAGATAATTCGCATTGTGGATAAGTGACCGTGCGAGAAGTTGAAAGTGATCTGACCCAGGAACATTCAGTTACAGGTACGCATGTTATTGACGACTTATTTTAACCATTGATTCATATTGCTTATATTTAGCGTCAGACATTTAAGCCCAATTGACATCTGAACCACAAGCATGGACATTGATTAACCAACCAAATCAAGAATATTGCCTGAGTTTTATAACAGATTCGTTCATTCTACGCGTGCGGTGTGGTGAGTTTGAGATAGAAATCTCAAGTGTGTCGTCGATCGTTTGTTATGAGTCTGAGTCGCAACGCAATGGGTTTTTGGATAGGAAAGGGAAAGCACGCGAGCAACGTGTGCATGAATGTATCAGTGCTTTTTACCAGACTGGCCGAGTATTTTTCTAATGTTTGCCCCTGGTAGCCATAACTACAACATCAATCACTATAGTCCATGCACTACGCCAGATACACAATCCATGCACAAATGATCCAAATGAATTCCTTCAGCATTGACTTGTGGCTGACCACTTTGCATTTCCAATTTGTCGTGAACGTTGTCCTGTCCAGTTCAGAGTAACTCGAGATTATGTGACGAAAGTGGATCCAATCGAGAGCTGATAAGTTAACGTTTCCCGTCTTATGTATACTCAAAGAAATAGGCTGTGCCCTTGAATAGGCTTGCACTTGATTTTGCGCCAGTGTCTTGTGGTTCCCATGAGCCAAGCAGCGGACGCGATAGCTGCAGACGCACACCCGGAGGCGCAGACGACTTTCGAGAATGCCTCAATCAAACTCGCTTTCTCTTAACACGTACACAAGCAGTCAAGTGTACTCAGAGTCCGAAGATTCAAGCATTGAACCAACCGTTGAAGGTACTGATAACCTGATAAGCTTGTCTAAAAGAAAATTTCGATAGCTTGAGAAACTCTTAGGCCCAACTGCGCAGCACGACATATTTTCTATTTTCGTCGGAGTCAGTCTTGGTAACGTGATTAGGAATTTATTGATCTTTCGAAGGGTTCTCTTTCAATATTAAGTGCGAGAGTGGCAAGAGTGTAATACAATTAGGTGCTTCCATTCCATGCAAATAATCGTTCCATCAGTTTCCAGCCACAAAAATATACCCTCATTGCATTAATATTTCTATTGCGTAATTTGAGACCCGGAATGCCGGAATCGGAAAGAACTTGATGACCGGTGCAATTTGTATCCACATTTGCATGCGATTAGAGTCGGGGAAGTGAAAGTGAGCTTGCTTCGTCTCGCGTCTCATTGCGTAACACATCCTACTCGGAGCCCGCGTACGCACGCGGATCATTGATTCAGGAAACCACATAATTTAATATGCTGTTTCGATTTGTTAAAGGAAGGATTCGATTAATTTGGTAACGGGAATGATTCACGTTTTTTGTTTGTGTTTCAGACATTCATGAGTTTGCCAAGCGCATAGGAATCGACCCGGTACAAGAATCTCACTTGCTGGACGTAGCGAAAGAAGGACTCACGCAGAAATTGCCCCGGAACTGGAAGCCGTGGTGAATAATTTTTATTTGTGCAAGTGCACATATAATGGCTTCAGTTGAATTGAATTGATGTTGCTGTTGTTCCACAGCTTCGAGCCGCATAAGAAGGCTTGGTACTATTACAACACGGAAACGCAGTGCAGTCAATGGGAGCATCCTCTGGACGCAGTTTACCGTGCAAAGGTCACTCAGATGAAAGCTGACATTGCGATGAATAGACTGCAGAACTTTAACCCCGCCTCGACGGGTCCTGGAAGTGGACGACCGTCCAAAAACTTACCACCATTGAAAGTGCGACCATTTCTCAGCGCCAACAGTGCATACTTGCCCGTTCCTCCACTGATTCCCCTTCCTGAGACGTTGGGAAAGCCGTCGTCGCAGGCACAGACTCCTGCGTCGAATTCACCATTGACAAATCGCTTATTTGGTCCCACTACAAACTCACTCCTGAGATCTCAGCTGCAACCTGGTTCACAAAAGCAACCTCTGTCGATATTGTCCAAGGCCACCACCGATCCTGATAACAATGCAAATACAAACGCCCATTTATCCCCACCAACGAAAGAACCTGAACATCGGATGGGACCTAGAAAACTACAACCCATTCAGCAGCTTGCTCGCAAACCAACTGGTGGACTCACTTTGTCTGGTTCGGCTTACTCATTTAACTTGAGTTCCTCTTTCCTATTATTTTGAATGGTTCATTTTCAGGAAGCGGCGCTAGCTTCCTCAAATCCAGTGCCGACGCAAACGCCAAAACTGAAGAGAGCGAAACGGAGGGCTCGAGTACGAGCGCAGAGACGGAGAGTGCCCATCAGGATCAGTTCCAGGCTAAGACCTCTTCTAATCTTGCCAAAGGAAGCAACGAAATGTCCCCGAAGGACCCAATCATTCGGAGACCCGGGTCCGCAATACCTGGCAGTCGAAGAATCCTTTCCGGGCTTAAACTCGGCGAGCCGCAGCCTCTCCAAAGTACCTTGGTCAAAACAATACAGCGATCGCAAGCACTTGCACAGTTAAATAGTAATGCACAAGCAAAGTCTCACTTACCGTGGAGCGTAAATCCAAACTCAATGACGGGTAACCATCGAGTCGTCTCGTTCTTCAAATTCCCTCAGCTTTCGCTTTCATGATACCGATAGTCGAATATTTGCTCATATGTATTTTGTGATCTTGATCTCTGTTGCAGATGAAGAGAAGGGCCTATGGTCCACCCTTGAGAAAGCGGAGAATGAGAAGAATCGAAGCAACAAACCCAAGCCAAGTGTAAAATTCAAGCTAGATGAGAATCCGGAGCTGCATTTTGAGCTGTCAAAGAGTGAGGTGAGTTGACATAACTGCGTAGACTCATTTAAGCATGGGTATGGCGTTGCGCAATAAAATGAAATGTGCCTGAATATTGTAGAAGCAATCAGGAGAAAGCAGTGCGAGTGAAGGAACTGATGACGCATTTAATGTCAATAAGCATAGCACTGACGAAGAATTAAGTGCTCAGAATCAAATCAAAACAACACACCAAACTGTATGACCCACTGCTTGTCGCCGGTAGCAGATAATAAAAACTTTTTCCTTCCGCTTATTCATTACAGAACGTCCAAATACGAAATGGTGTGAAAGGAGAAACCGAAAAAGGCTCAAAAACGACGAATGTTACGCCTGTGTTGGAAAATGAAAAGATAGAACGAGGAAATCAGATGAGGTATGTGCTAATTCTAGGAACCATTTCCAAATACTCAGTGCTTAGTTCTCCTTTTTTTGGCACTGCATTGCGTTTTTACTGTAGAGACCAACTTGAGCAATCACTGTCGCAGCTCCGGGAAGAAAATGAGCAACTCATCACAAAGACAAAGACCGACTTAGAAAAGTACAGAAAATCGCAGTACGAGAAACTGAAGCGAGAAATAGAACATACGCTGATGGGCGAAGTTGAGAAGATTCGGGCGGAGAATAAACGCAAACTAGAAGACAAGAGAAAAGAGTTAGCGATGGAGTTCGAAAAAGTTAGGGTTTCGAAATGATATCAATGCAATGAGCAACAATGCATGACTTCCTTATCCTTCGTTTTTAGGACCTTAAAAGCATCGAGATGGGGATCAAGTCCATGGATAAGGAATCTGTTTTGCAGCACAAACGAGATGAGTTTATGAAGGAAACCGAACAGGAAATACAGGCCGAAATGAAGGAGCTTAAAGAATCATTGCGCGACGAACAAAAGAAACAAATTCAGCAAATGAAGGATTATCATACAACCTTCATTGAGAAGCTGAAGCAGGAATTTGCAGCAGAGGTAAATCCAACCCAATAAGGTGCAAACCAAGGAATTCATCTTTTGCTCTGTCTGTGTAGGATGAGAAGATTCGGAAAGAGCATGCGGCTTCAATTTCTGAAACCATCAAGGAACTGAATCGAGATCGTGAGCAATTAGTTGTCGCACTTCGCAAGCAGCAAGATGTCGAACTGGAAGAACTCCGCAAGGAATTTGAGCAGAAGAAGAAATTCTACCAAACAGAGATAAGACGGTTGCAAGTTCATGAGAATGGAGATTCATTCTTGCCAGCAGCACTGCATGACCTCAAGGACCCTACGCCAAACGGCGACGAAATGAAAGTGATCAAGAAGTCTGCCGACCTTGAATCGAAAGAGTTGGAATTACGTGAAGTTAAAAGCAAGTACAAGCAGTTAGAGGGGAAATACTATCGCATGAAGCAAGATCTGCACGAACTCACTTCGCATAGAATAAACGGAGCTAAACCACCAAGGAAGCTGGTTCTTGATGAACTGAGCACTGTTGCGACATCCGCTGACGCTACTGATGACGACGACCATCACCATCAGCAAAATGACCAGGATCGCTCATCATCGTTGCACGATTCAGCAATTTCGAATAATTCAACCGTGCCAGGCAATGACGCGAATGGAGAGAAGATAATCAGTATCAACGACATAATTGCGGGCTCGGACGTTCGGCTCAATAAAGCTCTATCTGCGCTGGAAAACTTACGGGATCAAATAATTGAAATTAAGTCGGAACAAGAAATGAAGTTGGCTGGAAGTGGCGGAAAAGGTGGTGGTACAAATAAGAAAACATCAACCATACGAGCCCGGGCGGCAGGAGGCAAACATGGCGCGAATGTTTTCCCAACAGATAACCGCCACAATGAGGGTTTGCCAGGCCCAAAGAAAGCTTCACGAATCAGAACAGCAGTGAGCGCGTCTGACCTGCGCAAGCTGGACAATAATAACTGGAAGAATAAAAATCCAAGACAAGTTGTCGAGAGCGCGAGAGACTTCATCAAGGCACAGAAGCATCGACTCGTCGTATCTTCCTTCAACTCTGAGAACACTTCGCCGAGCCGAAGTCATTACCTGCACTCCACCTTCCCGAGGCTCAGACGCATTGATGATCTGACCATTGTGAAGGATGGCCTGTACTCGGACGCGACAACCACTACAAATGAGGAGTCGTCAGGAATTGGCACAATGTACATCAATCCTGTGTTTGATCCCAGTAATCGCGCCAGCGTGCAAGCTATGCCATCGCCTCCGCGATCTCAAGTCGCCCAAGACATCGACGGAATTTTAGTCGCATTGAAGCATCTCGACAAACAGATGAAGTTCATGTGGACAACAGTGGGCCAGAAACACGTGGAGAGGGTGAACAATATTTCAGTGCTACTGGGCGATGACACAGCGGTATCCTCAATAAATCAGTATAACCCGACGCTGCTGACCCCTTTGATTCACCCGGTACCCACCAATATTACTAACCCGAATTTGGAGATGGCCCTGAACAAGGTCAAGTCATACAAGCAATATCTCCAAAATGGGTCCAGTGACACCGTGTCTTCAGATTTCCAGCTTCCGCCGAGTTTGCTAGAGAAAACCAAAGATTTGCGGCAATGGCTGGAAAATTTCTGATGGATCACTTCGGTTCCGATTGCAGGATGGCACAAAATATTGACAAATGCAGATCAATCCAGACAAATAACTACCTTGTAATTGAATGTATTTTTATATTATGAATCAAAGTGCAATAATAACTTTGTGAAGAATCCTTGTAATTTTTCAATTTAGAATTCGGATGAGAAGATCAAACGCTTATTTTTGAACCACCGCAATGGACTGGGAGTAGTTCGGAGTCGCGTCTTTCAGACTCCTGACATGTAACCGCAAATCCAAAGGAAATAACAATTTTATTACTACAAAAATACATCAATAATCACAACCTTACTTAAATTGTTCTAATTAGAGTTTTATAAACTTGCATTGCCGTCAAAAGACTATTGGTGCAGAATGTGCTGTTTGCAGAAAATGTTCGAGAGCATTTGTTCGGTGCACCCTGATAAAGTTTCATATTTGGTCTGGTATATCGACCGATGAAAGACTTTAGCATCGTAAAATCTACCCGTTTCCGGGAATTACGTCGAGAATGTGAATTACTGAACATGAACACAAGAGTTGTAAGAGCGGAGAGAATCAGAGAATGTAACTAACTTCAGTTTCGTACTGGACAGAGTCATGGTGCTGAACTTTGAACTATACATTTAGCATTACATTTACACATACTTACATATTACGAATTGCACTGTTCTAACATTACTTTGGCCATTGATCAGTTATCATTTGTACCACAAGAAAGCTACGTTTAAGTAATCTCTGGAATTTGCTATTTGCAAGGTGGAGTGTTTCTTGAGCTCGCTTACGTTTGTCGTTCGTCATATGTAGGTCGCCGCTTATAAAGTAAGTTTTCTACTCAAATATGTCCTATCATGTTCAGGTTTTGAAAGAGGGACCAGAAGGCGAAGTTTGGTATTAAGTACGTCTCTTGTTCTTCAACACCCACATCATCGCGTAAATAGGACAATTACCGAAGCTTCTTTAATAGATTTCGCTCTCTGGAGGTATTGGACGCTTGCGCACGAAAGGTCGGTCAATAAACCAAGCCATCCAGCAAATATTTAAGTAGACCAGAGAGTTTACAATTCCGAGAGCCTGAAAGAGACCAAGAAACTGAGACCATCAGTCATAATTCCATAAACACAATTTTGTTTCCAATTGTCCTCTTACCCCAGACGCGAGTCTCTGTCCGTAATACGTTCTCTGTGTCGGAGTTGCTCCGGACCCAAATTGCTTGACACTGACAAGGAACAAAATCGCTCCAATGAACAGGAATAAGGTGGCGAATACGTGAAATGAGAAATCCTGCAAATACGAACGCAAGTCAGACTTTGCTCCGAATCGATTGATAGTGTGCTAATTTCTTACAAATATTTTCATGAGATTAGACCGTTTCAAGTGTCCTGTTCTTGCGCCCAAAGTGACCAGAACGAAGAATGCTGATAGACAAAGGCACATGACTACTATGGACAGGAAGAATTCCTCACGTGTGAAATGGTGCTGGTATGAGTCAACCGTGATTCCAAAGTCTATAATTCCAATCACCTTTTCATGACACAGCGATGATGAAACATTAAAGTTAACAGAATATAATATTAGAGAAAATGAATGCCGACGAAGATTCAAGCAGCATGCTTACGACAGCACATTGCAACTTTGCGCTGAATCACTTACCACGGTCAAGAGACGAAGCCCGGTTGAAGTAAACGGCAGAAGGTCAATTCTATCCATGTTTCTTGTTTTCTGTTCCAGGAGCTCGAGAATTTCAAGAAGACAAGTAGAAGCCGTAGTCCAACGGTGAGATGCGTTTGTATCGCCGATTGATTTCGTACAGAATCTGCTTCTTATCACGTTGAGTTCTCAGGTTCGTCAGTGGAATTGAGTTGAAACGTACTGTCTGCGGAAAAGACGAGCTCACAATTGAAGCTCTTTTCCTGGGTCGCAATTCGATTGAATTCCTCGCTGACGTCGATATTCGATTGTTGTCCCGACTAGCAGCAGACGATGCAGAATGTAGCAACTGGTAACTGGTACGAGCTTTTCACAACTTATCGATGCGGAATTTATGGATTAAATCGCGTGCGCGTGTCTCGTTCGTTCCTGGATTGCAAATGAGCAACTGGCAACTCGTTTCTGTTGTCAAAATATATTCTATTGTACACTGTATGCAGGTCGCACACAAATGATGGGTTCCAACTACGTTGACAAAAATCCAATTTGGAACTGGAGGGAGTATTGATGAAACGTTGGTCAATATGCCAACACAAACACGCAATGCATAATTGGATATGATGCACAAACACAAGAATTCGATTCGATTTGATATGTGTGAATAATTAAGCAGGTAATATCAGCCCAGGTTTGTTTATATTTTACGAGGCAAAGGTAAAGGAGGCAAAGACACTGCAGAGCAAGACGACTACGGTTACGCTACGTGCATGAAGTTTCGCGTTACGCCAAGTCAAACAATGTAAGTCAAGTAAATACGGCGAAACGACGCACAGATGGAAAATGCTAAGGCACAGACACAGGTTGTATTATTCTTGCGGTTGTGGCACAACAATGCAACAAACCAGAGGCTGAAGCCGAAATATTTTCATTTGGGTACCTGTTTAGGAATTCAGGCTGAAGACACTCTGCACATTTACACCCTTCCTACACGACCGCAGTCAAAAGTAGCTCCAGGGCTTGATGGTAGTGTTAACCCAGTAACTTTTACCCTCGCGTCGCATTTGTGTTTGGAATTTTAGCCTGGGCTTGACGCTTAAGTCAAAAATAAAAGGAAATGCATAGCGTTTGTAAGTCCGTACGCGTACAAAGCTCTTTTGTGCAACCGTCGTAAATTTTTGTTTACTTGCACTTTTCTTATCATAAAAGCAACACTTGGACACTTGCATTTTGTTCTTTTTTGACTTGGTGGAATGGAATGGAAATATGATGCGTTTTTTAAAATATGAGTCCAAAATGGTGACACCAGCCCGAAGTTAGCACAACCCAACAGGGACACACAGACACGGCTTTTAGCTACGCATTTCTCGCCTTAAATCATTTGCACTTATTGGCGTTGTGCAAGTTGTAGCTTGACTGACTGGAGTAGAAACTGGCAGTAGATGAGTAATGACAGCAATGTGTAGATTTAATCAACATTGAGATTTCCTTCCTGCACAAAATGAAATCTGGATACATGGTTAATAAACTGGAAATTAAATTTACATTTTCCCATGCTTGAAGCATGCGAAGTACGAATTACAAGTGAATTAAAAAACACGGCACGGACACGACGAAATCCACAAATGTACTTTACTTGTACGCTGAGTATTTTATACGAGTATGATAATTAAATACAAAAAGTAGCAACAATTGTGTGTGATGGATAATGAAATGACCTTATTATAATATTATGACATGACATCATCTCTGTCTCTGAAGGTTAAATATTTTACGTATTTTCACAAGTATGGTAAAGCTCATTTGCTATGCTGGGCTGCATTGTGCTTTTTATGTACGTGTTAAAATAATTTCCGTCCTGCATTAGTCTTAGTCATGAAAAATACCAAAAATTCTCGGAGTATTTTCGTACACGTTTGCTATCTGCTTCTGGCAATTGGCAGCGCCGCTGTTTAATTGCCGCGACGGCAAACTGCCCAGCCAAGTGAGCAGTAAATGAGTCCGTTCAGAATGCCAAGAATTCCAGCCGACAGTCTCTGAATGAATTTGGCAGTGCTTGGCTTCTCACCCCAGTCGACGACGCTGATAATCATCAAAACAGCGCCCACGAGAAGAATGATGCCTCCGATGCCGTGGAAGAGGGTCTCAACTTTCCTGATTATTGGAGCGTCGTTTGAGATTCCCAGGAAGGCGACGACGGCGAGAATGGCAGACACAATGAGGCAAATGACGATCGTCCAGAAGAAAAACTCCTCGTTCTTGGTCCAGTAGTGATCAACGGTGATTCCGACATCGATGGCTCCGATTATCTGTATACAAAGGCAAAGATTACAAGATCTGAGCCTCTCCGCGACCATTCATTCAGAAGCAACTCGTCAGTCTCTTACCAATGTGAACAATCGGAGGCTCCCGACGGGCCCTGAGAAGATGCTTGTGTCAATTCCTGCCATGATAAAAAGCTAGGGCTGTGCTTCAGGCCTGAGGCGTGTCACGAAACAGAAACGAGGTAAATTGAGATTCACAGCGGAATGCAGCAGTGATTACCGAGACGGTCGAAACCTGGACAGAGACTGAAGACAAGTCGTTCAGGCTCCGCGTCTTAACGTTATCATAACAAGCAACTCGTACTGCGTGGTAACATGACCAAAAATTCCTTACGTTGGAGGTTTAAGGGGATGCAAGGGTTGGTTGTGTTTTGGGCTTGGGATTTTGGATGATGTGATAATAAATACGCTTCGCACAAGAGGATGCTAATGCAATAAAATAGAATGGAATGGACGCTGAGTAATAATAATAACAAAAATGATACAAGCTGAAGTGGTTGAATGAAGCCAAGCCCTTTTCCTCCTGCACTGTGACTTCTATACTCGTACTTGTTCTTATGTTTTCCATGATTCATTGTAATTACGCCATCGCCATGCAACGCAGGATCGCAAGTGACTAGCATCAAGCGGTGACAACATTCATTACATATTGCACAGCTAAGAAAAGTTCCTTGAAGAACACTATAAACTTAAACACTAGGCCAAGATTGCGTAATTGCTGAGACCATCGCCAAAGCCGATCGCATCGCATCACATCGCCATCGTCATTATGAGCTCACGACTTTACCTTAAAATTGGCTGGCCAACTCAGCCATCACGACACGCCACTTCATTCAAGTGCACAGGAATTTCACGTCGGGGGCGTTTAACGATTTAACTCCTCTAATGCAATGCATTTTCCACGCAGCTCAGTACTGCGTTTAAGTGAAATCAGGGACAATGAAATGAAACTGAAAGTGATTTTGAATGAACCGGTCCTTCATACGGTAATATAACAATGGACATGATAAAATCATATTGATGGATGACAAGACGATGATGAATCTTCTATTTCAATCTTCGTAAATAATTATTGTGCTCCAGCAAAAGCAAAGTATCATGGCTTGGTATGTTTGAGTCTCAGCAGATAATAAGTTCGTTGTGGGTCATGTAGAATGTAGACGGAGATTCAGATGGAGATCAGGCCGTACATGGGCGGATGATGAATATTGCAGGCCATGCACTAGAAAATTGGATTCTGTGTCCATAACTCTATCTACACTGTCCAGGCTGCAGAGTATAGCGTGCTGATAAATTATAATGCTAGTTTCATTTTCTAAATTGAGCAAAATGACTAAATATGTCATGAGCCACTCCATGTCGGGCAGACCAAAGAAAAACTCGATGAGCAACGAATTACATGAGTCAAGCCAGCCACAAGACACAAGGAAGTTGTACGTACAAATGGTACAAGCATAATGCGATTATGGAAAGGAAAGTACTTACTTAAGCATGTGTTTACAAGTCACGGCTTTTGCGATATATTTTCAGTGATGCGGTTGTGGCATGATGCATGTGGTCATCTCTAAAATAAGGCACGAAGACACAATGTCAAGAAAAATGTTTCGCAAGCAGTAAACAAGGCAGGTAAACACCGCACGACGAGACGAAGAAGCTCTGAAATGAAGAATACTCAGGCAAATTGAATCAAAGTAGTTCACCTTCAACTATAAGTTTAATGTCTTGATTCTCGCAAGCTGCTTGCTCAGATTGCTGGCTGTAGTTTAAATTAGCTAATACATTATTTGCACAAGATGCTTGATGACGCTTAGAGCTTGGAATTTGAATCATGACATATCTTTAAGATCCCAGTCTATTATCAACAATGATTAATTATGGCAGCGGTTTAACAGTTTAACTGCAGTTTGTCACACCATTTGATCGTTACTCGCTGCGAGCACTGGCACATTGAGCTCAGCAGTTGTCCGATGCATAATAAAGTATTGTTCATGCCGACCGTTGATGCTAGCACGCGCAGTTTGACCGTGGTCCAGACATATTGAAGTATAAAAAATGAATGTCATCCTACACATGATCAAGGCTTGTGCTAAGAAGGAAAGGAAACAAACAAACGATTTATCAATTCGTGATTAATTTGTGATAAAGCCAACACACATAAAGCACAATTGGACGAAGCGAGTAAGCAAAGGATGAAGTGAACAAGAAATTTTATTGAGACGGACTACATGACGTGTAAATACTGCGTTGCTGAAGATTAACTTGCGCGCGTACAGTAGAGCGTAATTTTAATAATAACTAGAAGTTCAAAAGGCTGGCTGTTATTGCTGCTCCTTTCTCGGATGCGGAAGACGTTGCTTCAAACATGGGATGGAGACTCCGGAGCTGACTGCGTAGATGCGACGCACTCAGGCTCCTTCGGTATAGACATGTGAACTTGTACTAGGGCCTTTTGCACTCGATCCTTGAATACAAAGTAGCCTACCAGCACGTACAGGATGCCCTGGGCGAAGCCAAGCACCTAAATGATAAGAAAATCGAATTTATTGAGAGCTTTATGGATAAATGTGACATAGCAGGGATGAAACTACCACCAGAAAGATGTAGACTTCTGTCGGAACTTTGTGCGCGCAGAATCCTGCGTAATCTGTGCAAATAAATACTTCCGTCACAAGTATTGAGCCTCCACCCAGGAAATGCCCCATCCAATCCTGAGATAACGAGTTGGCACGCGGTATTAACTGTTCAGGTTCATAAACACACGAACGACCGGGAGTTGTACTTACACCCTGAATTTTCACCGCACTTGGGTTGAGGTCAATGAGCAGAAGGATTAAAATGGCAACAGAGTAGATGAGCCAAGGAATCACGGGAAAACAGTAACGTTGATTTAGACCAGTGACATTGTTCGATGTCCAACTGTAGCACATGACGATAATCAAAACTCCAATTACCTGGACGGGCACAATATAATCAGTTGCCTATTTCTAATGAACGTTACGCTGAGTTTTACCAGTGTCACAATGCGGAGAATTCCTGCAGTGCCTTTAAGTGGAGTGAGAGCCATTTTGTGATGGAGATCGCCTATCAGCACAGGACAGTAATCAAAGGTCACTGCGCAGGGCCAGAATCAGAAATCTAAAGCTGCTCAGCTGCTACTGCACTCATAAAGGACTTTCGGCTGGTTGAACGATAACATGGTTATGGCTGCCCGGGTTGTCTAGGCTCTATGAATGGTAGAACGTAGCGTAGCGTGAGGATCTCATGCGTGCAGACAAAAATATCTTAAATTAAAGCAGCAACTAATGGCCAGAAATGGAAACAGAAGCTCAGTGCTTTTTTTTTATCGATTTTCACTTAATTTATTCTCATATCACGACACAGTACAATAGCAAATAATTTAGTGTGTAAATTGATTTCGTTTAAGCACCGGGAAAAGGTTAATGGTCACAGTAGGAGCTTCGGTGACTTCGTGGAATGTCCACAATTTTGAGTTTTGCTTAAACTAGCTTCAGGCTTCAGCTGGTGGTGGTAGAACGTTGGCCAAGGACTCGTGCTGAGTAGGTGTCAGTGACACTTCTCCAACCACCGGCGCGAAGGCTTTTTTGTACAACAGCCAACCAATTGCGAAGTAAATCATGCTGTTCAGGAGACCGATTACCTGAAATTGCAGAATACTGCGTTTGGAAATTAGGAACTTAACTCAGACAATGTTTGATGTAAGAAAATCTACGTAACATACCCCTGCAATCACGCGAAAAATGTGAGCCCCAGTACCAGACAAATGAATAATCATGAACTTAGAATCGGATACGCTGACAAACCACACAGCAGCTCCGATGAGTAGCAGGAACCCTCCAATCAAGTGATACACAAAGTCCTATTCAGGATCGAATACGAACGAATTAGGTATAACATATTGTAGCTTTTGTAACAGACTGCTGTATAACTTACGCCTTTTTGGTACATTTCATTTTTCGTTCAGCACACCAACAACAGCCAGAATAATTAACGTGGTGGATAGCGCGAATAAGATAATGGCGATTGCCAGGAAATATTGTTCGCTGACGACGTTCACGTACCATATCGCTATCAGCACAACATTCAGTAGGCCGATTATCTGCGAGCAAATATTCAGGAGTACTTATTAGGGCAGTTCCGTATGCATTGTACCAATAGTGAATTCTAGGAGGACTGTAAAACTTACGACTACCGCTAGTTTGAGTTTATTAACAAGTGTTGCAAACAGTCCCATTGTCCCAACTGCCAACGTCCAGCTTTCTAATCCAAGATTTCTTCCGGCGAACCAACAATGATTTTGTTGCACTCACTCGATAATTGATAAGTCGATTCGAAGGAAAGCTCTCAAAATAAAATTAGAGGTTGCAGATCACTTGCAGAGCGAATGAATCGAACCTAGAGTGTGTCCAGCAGCTTTTCGTTCTTCGCCGGCGACCCGCATCCGCCATACTCGTAATTCGTAATCGATTGGAATCATTTGCCATGCCAAGCTCAAGCTCCGTTGTCCAGGTGTTCTGAAACTGCTTGACAATTGGTCATTCGTCTTCACATTCATTCGTTCGGTAGAGTTTATTTGAGAATATTTTTG
Source organism: Mesaphorura yosii (assembly GCA_009869945.1). Classification (NCBI taxonomy): domain Eukaryota; kingdom Metazoa; phylum Arthropoda; class Collembola; order Poduromorpha; family Tullbergiidae; genus Mesaphorura; species Mesaphorura yosii. The sequence continues at coordinate 20,791 of WIXG01000208.1, forward strand.
TTACATGCAAAAGTAGTGAAATAATTCTTCTAGTTAATTTGGAAGCTTATAATTTGAAGCCAATAAAATAAGGATTGAGCACCGGTGACTCGGGCGACGATGCTGTGGTCGAATCAGCTCCAGGTGCAGTGCCTTATAAAGTAATCCGCCAATGAATGGCCAAGTAATTAAGATATTCAGGGGACTGAATCTAAAATTGAAATGTCGTAATTTATTCTCATGTCATGGCATATAACAGTAAATCATGTCATATGTGAAATTGGTTTTGTTTCTGCAGTACGATGAGGTTAATGTTCATTTTCAGAAGCGCGCAACACCGCGTCATGTGCGTTAAGTTTGAGCTCAGCCTGACTTGCAGCTGCTGGTAGGTGCTACGTAGACTAAGGACTCACTCAGGGTAAAAAGGTATCGTTTGCGCTGCCTAGAAGACTCTTCTGTACAATTTTCCACCAATCACCAGGTAAATTATGCTGTTCACGAGTCCAAGTATCTGAATTCAATCATCGAGGCGTTATGTTAGGAATTCCACTTTGAATGGGTTTAATATTACGAAACGCACTCCTGAAATTAAGCGGATGATGTTGTCTGAAGTGCTAAGATATCGCTAATGATCAGCTAAGCTGACTATGAACGTAATCGCCATGTGATAGGAGTTCATTTCTTATTGCCTATGGCCTACAACACGCGCACGTACCACTTTCATGCATGCTGAATCTTCGTAAATCACACCAAGGAGGACAAAAATACGAATGGCGAATTTCGTGACCATGATAATGACCATTGCCAAGAAGTAATGCTCAGAGGAGTAGGACCAAGAGTACCGTATTGGCGTCAGTATAACGTCTATCAGACCGATTATCTATAAGAATAGAAAGAGCTCATTCTTTTTGTACTAGGAAACGTGTACGAAACTTACGATAGTCGCAAATTTGAGTTCGCCAGTAAGATCGTCTAGCAGTTCCATTTTTAAACTTAAGCTTCCTTTCAGCAAGCCAACAAGAACTTATTGCACACGACCTCAAGCAAAATTGACCCACTGTATTTTCTTTGGAAGTGAAAGACGAAAACTTGGAGTCCTTGAAAGCCGATCGCAATCAATGAGTCACTGAACAACTTGAATGAAATGGTCCGGATTGTATCGGTGCTCGGTTGTGCAGGCTCTAAGTACTCTGGCAGCCATTGTATCTTTTTCCGGCTCACTTTATTCACACAATAATTTCTAATAGTATTATGCAAAATTTAGTGCAACAACTGGCAGTCATTTTTGCAATTTTTTTTCCAAATTCAACAATCAATCATTAGAACTGGATATTTGTTAAGATTTTATTTTGCTGCCGAATCACGCGCCGGTGATTCGGGCGACGATGCTGCGACAGGCGCAAGTGCCTTATAAATTAATCCCCCAATGGCCAAGTAAATTGTGCTGTTCAGGAGGCCAAAAATCTGAAAAAGAAATAATCTCCCCGTCAGCAAATGATCAATTAGTCTTTATGTACGTGAGACTTGGAAAAACGACACGTGCCCCTGAGAATATGCGCTGTGTGTGGACCGGACTCGAAAACCTGTAGTGGTTTATGCTGACGAACCACACAATGGTTCCGATGAATAGAAGAATTCCTCCAAGGATGTGATATCCAAGTTCCTAGGCCAAAGCCGAATAATGTCACCGTTTGGTACCTTCTCGGAATTACAAAAGAAACTTACAGCTTTCTTCACCGCCTCAGTTTGGACCAACAGTCCTAGAAGGGCCAACGCAATTAGTATTATGGACACAGCAAACAAGATTATGACGATTGCCAGGAAATACTCCTCGCGAGACTCTCTTGCTATAAATTGGTCGGCAGTCAACCCCAAATCGACCACGCCGACAATCTGCGGACAAGAATTTCTCTTTTTCATGTTTCTTACAACGCGTCGTGTTACTTCGATTGAAAGCTTACCACTGTTGCGAGTTTCAGTTTGCCAATAATGTCGCCGAAAATTGAGGTGTTCAGGGTGAGGGCCATGATTGTAATTGAAGAACTTGTCCGCGATCAAATGTAGAGAAACGGGTTTGTACTTGAAAATGGACAAATGGAGGGCAACGTGTTAATCAGCACTTCAACCAACGCTAACTGGATGCGACAACCGTTAATTCCTCCGAAGACATGAAAGAAGCAACAGAATGGTGAGGAAGCACGCTTCCCATTTGGTGATGTGATAAATGGTGTGCAAACAGCAAATATTTGACGAAACTGTCATCCAACATGCTTATCTTTGCTAAGCACGAAAAAAGCTCTATCTGTGAAGATGGATGCTGCTGAATGAATTTCCGAACGTAGAATGCAAAGCAGCAATGGTAAAAAATCCCAAATACATAATTCATAATTTTGCATTACTGAAATTTGATGATTGTACCGAATAAATTTGATGCTTTTCCATTAAAAATTGTAAATACAACAAAACAGAGTTTTTGCAATGTAATGTTTGAGCACGATCGTTCTGTGAACATTATCCGCGTTTTTGACGTTTTAATAAAAATTTCCCATGAAAGGACTCAACAGTCAAATCAAATCAATATCACTGTCACTTAACTATCAAATCACAAATCATGGTAAAATTGTACCTAGTTGGAATCCAGTTGGTCAATTTGAAGTCATTATGTATTCAGACGTTTCTTTATACAGTCGAAGGTGTGCAGCCTGTCTACACTACCGATCCAGTTCTGAATATTAACGCGCCAATTCCCAAATAAAGTACGCTGTTAATCATGCCGATTATCTGCAAGTATGAAAAAGCTTTTTAAGGAACTGCCAAAAAGGCCAAATTGTGTCTCAATGAATGAGTGTATCACGAACCCCTGCGAATACTCGCTGTGTGTATGGACCATTGCATCTTCTTCCATTGCACCATACCCATTTCCCATAATGAGTTATGCTGACAAACCAAACTACAGCTCCAATCAGCAACAGGAATCCACCAATAACATGGTAAGCGAAGTCCTACAAAAATGCGAGGGCAGGTTTCAGACAGCGCATCGCAGAACAAGAATAAGGAGTTGCAATGAAGACTATCTTAGAAGACCAAACTTACGACTTTGATCATCACGTCGTTTTCCTCAATTACGCCCAGAAAGGCCAGAATAATTAAAATGGTGGATGCGGCAAACAGAATGATGACCATTGCCAGGAAATATTCTTCTCGAGAATCCTTCAAGTACTTGTTGGCAGTGAGTCCCAAGTCAACTACGCCGATCAGCTGCACAAATTCAATTTGGCTATAGTTTCCACCGTCGTGTTCAGGCTGGAATGTTGTTAAAATAACTCACCACTGTCAGAAGCTTCAAGAGTCCGATTGGGGTTGCAAAAATGCTTGCATTCATCGCCATTTTCGATGATAGCCAGTTAACGGCAACTTTGCGGCTTCAGGAGTGCTGTACACAATGCAATGGCGAAGGCGAGGCCGACAGCAGAGACTGGAGTCCGACTATGAATGAGATGGCGAACAATTCAAGTTCTCTTTCAAGGTATTGCTCATCAGGCGTAACACACAAACCCACAAACCAGTGAAGTTGTAACATAGCGCGTACACCAAGAACAAAATGCGATAAGTCTGGAAGGTAATAGCCATGATATCTCTGACTTTGACGTTGCTCTGTTCGGTGCACAAGCAAGAGATAACGAATGAGAGCGCTTTCGTATTTCACAATAGCTAACTCAAATCAACCATTACCTTTTTTAGCTGAATAAACTGATGTCCGTTTGCATTTGCAAAAGCGACGAACAGAGGAGTAATTGCTTTCTCACCTGTCGTAGAATGAATGACGCTGACGTAATCACGTCATCATAAACGTAAATGAGGGTGGCATTGCAATCCTGCGGATAGGAGACTTATGGCTTATCATCGTTAGCCGAAAGCGCTCCTTTACTCATGCTTGGCTAATGACATGAGTATTCCAGTTCATAAATTGAGTCATAAAATAATAGAATCATCAAAAATTCCAAAACTCAAACCATGCATTTGTATCCGATAATTCTGCGGTTTAATTGAACTATTAAAATGATTGTTTGCTAGCGATTGGTTCCTGCTCCTAGTTGTATCCATAATGAAATTAGTGTTGAGACTCCTCTGTCGCTTGACACACGAACGCTGGTCAGTACGAATGATTCAATAGCTGAAAAGTGCAGCGGCAGGCTGGCAGCATTGACTAAGAACTGAAAATGAATTTAGTGACTTACTTCAGGGCATGGCATCGTTATAACTCCGAATTTGATCAGCGTCAATATTCTGGGTCATATTTCCATGATTTACTCGGAATTCAGTTTGGAGTTCGGATTCCTCTATTGTCAAGTTGTTCTGTTTTGTTCAGCTTGACACTTTGGCGTTCAGGGTTCCTAGAATATTGTCCTAATTGACGCTTCATTACTTTGCAGTGCGCACAACATGCACGTAAATAAACTGAAAATGAAATCATCGGATAGCCTGAAACAATGGTCTAGATTAGAGCAGAACTTGAATAGAACCATGAACAGATAAATTCGTATCGCTTTTGATTGGCATATTGTATTCCGTTCACGCTTAATTTATTAAGATGAGATTAAATTCGCAGCAATGCAATGAAATGTTGTGTCATGCTGCTTTACTTGTCATTTGAGATTTCGCAAGTGGCATAATAAAACTCGGACTCTGCTAAACTGTGAAATTCTTGTGTCCTGTCTAAAATGCTTCTCCCAGCCGCCGTCGACACAGCACTGATCCTGACCCTCCTGCGAACTCAACTTGACGACCACAATTTGGATGCGTACCTTATCCCTTACGGCGGATCGCATTATGTAAGAAAATAATTAGTTGTTAGCGAGTTCTTGGATTCTTACTGACGCTCTGTCACGTTACCGATCTCCGCCCAACAGAATGCACAGGCAAGCTGTGATGCAAGAATAAGATTCGTGAGTGGCTTCAGTGGATCCGCGGGTAGCGTGATTGTCTCCAGGGACAAGGCCCTGCTATGGACGGATGGACGGTACTTTTTGCAGGCCGAACAAACGCTCTATCCAAACTGGAACTTGATGAAGCAGGGTAAAGAAGGACATGTCGCCGAGAAACCCTTGTGTATTGTGTTAGTTCCTACATTAAGCTGAAATTTCAGGAGAGCCCAGCGTCCCAACAGAGCTGGAATGGCTCCGTGCAAACATTGCTCCGGACGGGCGAGTTGGTGTTGCTGGTTCAACTTACCCCAAATCGAGTTTCGACTCAATGCGCCAGGCGCTGAGTGCAGCTAGCATCGATCTCGTTCAAACACCAGAGAACCTGGTGGATAATGTGTGGGAAAGGTTCACAGAAGACCCGCGCCCGCCATGTCCCGAGGAACCAGTTTTCGACCTACCATTCGAGTTCTCGGGAAGAGCCGCGACCCAGAAATTGACAGATGTCCGTCAATTGATGGAAGCCGAAGGCACTGATCTCTTGCTCGTGTCCGAGCTGGACGAAGTTGCCTGTGAGTGAATGCTTTCCGAAAATGCCAAAATCGATGTCAAAGCATTATTGCTTTACCTCTGCGTAATGGCTTAAAGGGCTGTTGAACCTGCGCGGAGGAGACATGAATTCATCAGCAACGTTCCTCGGATTTATCCTTGTCAACCCCTCAAGAGCAGAGGTGTTCATTGACCAAGGGAAGGTTGACGCTGCAGTTCAGGCAAAGTTAACTGAGTACGGGGTTGAAAGATTTGATTACGACGATGTAACTCAGCACTTGACCGATCAGGTAAAGCAATATTCTTTCTCCTTCCAAGCTGCCACTAGACTAATTATTATCATACAGGCTCAAACTGCTACTAAAGTATGGCTAAGCAAATTCGTAAATGCCAAATTAGCCGACACGGTCCCGGTAGCGAAGCAGCTCATCAAATTGTCGCCAGTGATTCTTATGAAATCCAAGAAGAACGAAATCGAAGTAAAGGGAATGATAAATGCTCATCTCCGAGACTCTGCAGCCATCGTCGCACTTCAATCTTGGTTGGAGACGGAGCTCAATAACGGTGTAACAAATATTACAGAGATTTCGGTTGCAAATAAGTTGTGGGACATCAGAAGGTAAGGCGTGCTTCAGACTATTGGGCTGGATTCTGTAGCAACTTCACTCTGCCTTTGTGTAACAGAAATGGCGCCTACTTCAAGGGCCAAAGTTTTCAAACTATTGCTGGATTTGGGTCGAATGGGGCCATAATTCATTATCGAGCGACGAATGAGACGAATAAGAATGTCACCAAGAACAGTTTATTCCTGCTCGATTCCGGTGGCTTGTACAAGTACGAAATTAACGAAATCCTCTGCTTCTTGGCTTTTTGTTTTGGTAAATTAGCTAAATTCAATGCGAAATTATTTGCAATAGAGACGGAACCTGCGATATTACCCGAACAATGCACTTTGGAACGCCAACTGCAGAGCAAAAGGACAGATACACCCGAGTGCTCAAAGGGCACGTTGCAGTTGCGACGTCCATCTTTCCAAATAAGACCCCAGGCCGCGTACTTGATTCGTACGCGAGGAAATTTCTGTGGGATATCGGTTTAGAGTACAAGCACGGCACAGGGCATGGAATTGGGCATTTCCTCAATGTGCACGAAGGTCCACAAAACGTCGGAGGCTATGCAGTCGACGACAGCGGGCTTGAGGAGAACATGTTTACCTCGAATGGTAAATGTTTGCTCAGTCCAAATCTTTATATGAAGCACTTGCTTAATTTCACGAATTGGTACTGTAGAGCCTGGTTACTACAAAGATGGAGAGTACGGAATCCGGATTGAGAATATCGTGCGATATGTAAAATCAGAGACTTACGACGGCTTCTTGAAAATTGACACCGTGAGCTTTGTGCCGCTTCATAAGAACCTGATTGATATCAATCTGCTGACTGATGCAGAGGTAAATATTTTCATTTTGAGTTCAAAGCGAACCAATGTTTTACTGCAATATTTCTGTTTAGCTTGAATGGGTCAATGCGTATCATGTTCAAGTTCGCGAGAAGGTTGGTAAGTACATAGATGAGCACTCCGAATACCTCGGCTCAGAAGTTCGAGCATACCTTGAACGGGAGACAGTGCCGCTTGCAAGAACTGGAGATTCAGGAACTGGCAAAATCGGCACTTATGTTAACAGTGTCACATTGATAATCTTTGCTGTTGTTGTTCGTTTATTCTAGTAATTAAATCTGCTTTGTGATGAATAGGTGCGCTAATGATTTAATTGCTCACATCAATTTGTGAGTGGGCATCAAACTTGCATGACTAACCAAAATTTTAGCTTTCAAGTATTTCTTGGCCATGATTGCTATCAGCGCGATTTCAGGATTTACTAGAATCTGTAATGCAGTCAAGTTCATCATTACCTCATTATCAGGTGCAGCTACATTATGTTGTTATATTTCGGGCTTCACAATTAATTCCCGGAAAATCAGGCCATCATCAAGCAGAAGAATGTAATCTGCATAAATACAATGCCAATGCGAAAACAATAGCCGTCAAGATTAGGAATTAGCAAGAATATAGATAGTGTATAAAATCATGAAAATAATCGGCTTTCGGCATCACATTCTAAATTGAAATGTAATCCACTTAGAGCAGACGGATTTATTGAATATGACTGGGCTCAATAAAAAGAATGACCGACTAGCACTGGCGCTTCATTTGAGACTTGTCGTTCGTTTTCTCGCTGGATCATTTCCTCCCAGAGAAGTTATTTCAAAATGCTCTTGCCAGCCGCCGTCGACACGGCACTGATCCTGACCCTCCTGCGAGCTCAACTTGACGACCACAATTTGGATGCATACATAATCCCACTTGGTGGATCGCATTATGTAAGGCTTTCGTTAGGTTAGGTTTTCGTTAAATCTGCACCGCATTCGCAATTGTGAGCGTCGTCTGCTTATTGCCTATAAACAGGACGAGATTGTCGCAACCTGCGATGCACGAATAGGATTCTTGAGTGGTTTCAAAGGGTCAGCCGGTAGTGCTATCGTGTCAATGGAAAAAGCTCTGCTGTGGACTGACGGGCGATATTTTCTGGAAGCTGAAGATATGCTCTACCCAGAATGGGACTTGATGAAGCAAGGTAAAGACTGATTAAATTTTAGATATGATCAATTCAATCATTCGGGAAACTAAAATCTAGGCGAGGCTGGAGTCCCCACTCAAGCCGAGTGGCTCCGTGCTAATCTTCCTCACACCACCGGACGAGTTGGCTTAGCTGGCTCAACTTACCCCAAATCGAGTTTCGACTCAATGAAACAGGCCCTCAGCGAAGTTGGTATCACACTCGTTCAAACAGACGACAATTTGGTGGACAATGTGTGGGGTGAATTCACAGAAGATCCTCGTCCAGCATGTCCAAAAGAATTAGTCTTTGACCTGCCACTCGAGTTCTCCGGGAAGGAAGCAACGGAGAAAATTGCAGACATCCGACAATTGATGGCCAACGAAGGCGCTGATCTTCTGCTCGTGTCTGAACTTGACGAAGTGGCGTGTACGCACCATTAATACAATTAGTTTAGGCAAAAATTATGAAGTACATACAGTTTGTCGTTTTTACAATTCAAAGGGCTTCTGAACCTGCGAGGAAACGACACGTCCATTGAATTTTCATCCACATTCTACTCTGGGTCGTTTTTTGCCTTTATTCTTCTCAGTCCAACCAGGTTAGAAGTATTCCTCGATGCAGCGAAGGTTGACGCGGCGGTTCAGGCGAAGTTGGACGAGTACGAAGCTCAAAGATTCGATTACGACCAAGTGACACAACATTTGACCGACCAGGTGAGTTTTGCCAGGTCCAACTTTAGCATCTGCTTTGCAACTGAAAATCTTGCAACATTTTTGGATATCTTGTAAAATAACGAGACTGTATGAAAAATTGTTCGATGTTAACTTTTAGGACTAAAGTGCAGCAGTTTGGTTATACTCGTACCCCATCTCCCCACAGCAGCTAAGCTCTGTGTATTTATAATATGGATCTGCACAGTTCTTGTAAAAGCTGGAGTTCAGAGTCAACTTTTATCAGTGATTTTATTGAAGCCTTTGATTCTAGGCTCAAACTGCGACAAAGGTTTGGCTAAGCAAATTCGTAAACGCTAAATTAGCCGACACGGTCCCGGTAGCGAAGCAGCTCATCAAATTGTCGCCAGTGATTCTTATGAAATCCAAGAAGAACGAAGTCGAAGTGCAAGGAATGAGAAATGCTCACCTCCGCGACTCTGCGGCCATCGTCGCATTCCAGACTTGGCTTGAGACTGAGCTCAACAATGGCGTCACAACAATTACGGAGATATCAGCTGCACAAAAGTTGTATGACATCAGAGAGTAAGTCAGGATCAGGTTGCTGGCAGGAGTCAAAACTTTAGTCTAAATGAACCCCAGTTAGCAGTTGATTGAGACTGCTATTTTTTAAATAGGAAAGGTGATTATTTCATGGGACAAAGCTTTCCAACCATCGCTGGCTTCGGCTCGAACGGGGCAGTCATTCATTACAAACCCAAACCTGAGACTGACAAAACTGTCAGCAAGGCCGGCATGTTCCTAGTCGATTCTGGTGGACTCTATAAGTAAGAAATCTGCTGCTACTGATAAAAATTACAAACAACAAGGGTTAACGTTGTCACCAAATTCTACATTAATTATCTCATTGACTAGGGATGGGACTTGTGACATCACACGAACAATGCATTTCGGAACACCAACGGCAGAGCAAAAGGACAGGTACACTCGAGTACTGAAGGGTCACATCTCAATCGCGACGTCCACCTTCCCAAATAAAACTCCTGGCCGCGTTCTCGATTCGTATGCAAGAAGATTTTTGTGGGACATTGGTTTGGAGTATAAGCATGGAACAGGCCATGGAATTGGACATTATCTCAACGTTCATGAAGGTCCACAAAACATTGGGTCGGGTTACGCGGTTGATGATAGTGGGCTTGAGGAGAATATGTTCACTTCAAATGGTTAACTTTTCTACGACGAACTTGTAAGTAGAAGGTGAATTGACAGCCTGAAATGACTGCGTTTGTTTGCTTTAGAACCCGGCTACTACAAAGACAACGACTACGGAATTCGCATTGAGAACATTGTGCGATTCGCAAAGTCTGATATCTACACAGGATTCTTGAAGATAGAGACTGTCAGCCTCGTGCCGCTGTTCAAGGAACTGATTGACGTTAAATTGCTGACAGATGAAGAGGTTAGTTTAGTTTCGATCCATGTGCAAGGTGAATGTTTATTACGCTCTTACACTATGCATTTATGGCAGCTTAAATGGATTAACGACTATCACGCTGAAACTCTTGAGAAGGTCGGTAAATACATTGACGACCATCCCGACTACCTCGGGCCGGAAGTCCGGGCGTACCTTGAACGCGAGACAGTGCCGCTCGTTAGAGAATCAGAGCCTACCACAACATCAACGATTGGCACTACAACCACGAATTCAGGCACGACAAAGGTCGCCACATACATTAGTAGCTTTACTTTGACCATACTTGCTGTTTTTGTTTGTGCATTTTGAGTATTCCAATAAATATAAGTTCCGATGACCAGACTATATCACAGCAGTCATGATCCATCTGTAAAGTACGAAGGCTAGAGATACGCTTTAAAATAACAACACTTGAGAGGCGTTTGCAATTTTGTTACGCTTTGGTTTTTGTTTATGCTGCTATACGAATTGAGAACGAGAGTGAGGGTGAATAACTTTCATTCAGCTCTCAGTAACCACCAAAGGAAAGATACAGTTGAGATTAGCCTCGGATTTTTCCAGATGGTGCTGCGGCTTTGATTAAACACTGTAAAATAAACCAAATGCTTTGTGCTATTAACCACGAATACTAACTCTGCTTCTTACTTGCCGGATGACAAGCATTGAAGCTTGTATTGCGTGTTATGCAATGGCAAGAAGGTAAACGCTGAAAACGGAGATTAACGACAATGATTAACTCGTGTAAAGTAAATACTCATCTTCTGGTATGATCCAGTGAAGATTTTGGAACCCCACACCATCAAGTAAGTGTGTTTTAATGCTATCAAAGACGACTAATATAATTTTTTTTATCATGGACCGACCGCAAGTGGTCGTTCCGGCTGACCTCGTACTTGCACATGCAACAGCAACTCATGTCATGAAAGACGTTTCCTCCACCTCTTAATTTAATACCATACGACCAGACGATAAAGGAGGCGAATGACGACAATTGCCAAGCAGCGAAGCCGCAGTCACTGAGACACTAGCACACGGCCCACTCTTGGCATTGTTATTGCACTCTGGACTCTTGATGTGTATCGGCAACAGAGCAGGATAAAATGCGCATAAATTAAAGTGCAATTATAGTCGTACGCAGTCGTCAGCAGTACAGAGTACAGTCGGCAGTTGGTGGTTGTAAACAACAAAAACCTTGAGGAATATCACAAATATTACTCTTTGTGTACTCTTGTGCTCCACAGTGAGTTTTTGTGGTTTGTTGTTGCTGTCTATATTTATGCGTCTTAACTGAGATCGGCCTCAGCGTTCACGTTCAGTCGGTTTGTTTTTGTTTTGGTGTTAAGTTATCACTCAGAAAGTGAGATTGTACCAGTTAACAAAATATAAACTCATTTCAGCGTGCCTTAATTCATTCACTCATCGAGTTTATGCTTCAATCATCAAAGGCCAACAAAGGAACATTGGCAATGCGAAATTTGCCGAACCACAGTTAGTTGGAAAGTTGACACTCTTCAAGACATACGTGAATAGTTTCATTAAAAGATTGTCAAGATGATAAACCTGATACGAAACAGCGGTTTTAGTCACCCCACGCTTCTTTCCCAAATCGTCGGACTTCGAGCCACGTACGCTGCGACAGCTCCAGCGACATTCCTGTATCAAAAGTATTCATACGCGACGCTTCCTGTACCGTGGCCATGGCTGGAGTTGGATGAGATTTGTCGAACCGGCAAAGTACCTGAGAAATTCAACTTCGCGACGGACGTTTTCGATCGCTATGCTGTAAGTTTCATTCGGCTCATTCTATGCATGGGTACTTTGCAAATTAGTTCATTCATTCAGGCTCTGACGCCTACAAAAGTTGCGCTCTGGATTGAAAATGAGAAACGCGACCGGCAGTGGACGTTTGAGGAAATGAAAGCCGAATCGATTCGTACGGCGATCGCCTTGAACACTCAGCGACAAAAGGTGTTCCCAAACAGCCCATTGAAGAATACCGTCATGCTCGTGGTGCTTCCACGTGTCGCTGAGTGGTGGATGCTGTACTTGGCCTCGATTCGTACAGGTATGATATTTTGTCCAGCGACCGTGCAACTCTCAGCATCGGACATCGCGTACCGTCTTCAAGTCTCCAATGCGAAGTTTGTAATCACAACCCCGGAGCACATTGACAAGATCGAAGAGGCACAACGACTCGTCCAAGCGGCGACTCCGAACGCAAACATTTCTCCCGTAAAAATCTGCATACCAAAGTCAGATGACACAAGCAAGTCGGGCAGGAGTGGATGGCATAATTATCATAGTCTGACGGCTGGTATCATTGATGTTGATACCCACGCATTCCAGCATGCAAACACGAGCAGTGACTGGATTGCCCAGGTTTTCTTCACTTCAGGTACGACGGGTAAGCCCAAAATGGTGGCCCATTCTCACACGTCATACGGAATCGGACACTACTTGACTTCAAAGTAAGATTCAATTATTCAACAATCTATGCAACTCGGTGTGCAAATTTGACTTCTTTGTATACCTTCACACAGAATTTACGGCCTAAGCGCAATTGACATGATGTGGACGTTGTCGGATCCGGGCTGGGCAAAGAGCTCATGGGCAACCTTCGCACCATGGATTGTTGGTGCCGGAATGTACGTTCATGAGATGGAGAGATTCGATACGCGCAAAGTCCTCGAGACTCTCTGCAAGCGACCAGTAACAAAGTTCTGCGCTCCTCCGACATTCTTCCGGAGCCTTGTTCAGGAAAGGGACCCGAAGCTTTTTGAATTCCATTCCCTTCAGACTTGCATTTCTGGCGGAGAAGCAGTGAATGAAGAAGTGGTCAGAAACTGGCACAAGCTAACTGCAGGTTCTTTCACTATCCTAGCTATGAAGCTTGAACAAATCATTATTGACATTGTATTTTATTTGGTTTCAGGCCAGAAGGTTGAAATCCGTGAAATATTTGGGCAAACTGAAACGACTGCAATTGCAGGCTACGAGATTGGTCAGCCAAGGGTAGCCCAGTCATTTGGAAAGCCAGTTCCCGGAGTTGACCTTGCGGTAATTGCCTCTTTAAGGAATTTGAGAAATACGAAATACAGATTTTGGAGACACACGCAAAAGCTATTTCACTTCCCAGATTGTTGACAACAACGGAATCGAACTGCCGGCAGACACAGAAGGAAACTTGGCCATAAAAATCAAACCAAGTCGGGCTATCGGGCTCTTCAAAGGTAATCAAGTAATGATTCATAGTGGCAATGGTACCCTGAACAAGAAAGTATAACGAAATACGCTTGCCACTCTTCAGGATACATTACAAGAATATCACCGGAAGGTGAGCCGCAATTCGACAAAACCAACTCTTCTTTTGTCGGAGACTACTATCTCACCGGCGACTTGGCGACTCGCGACAAGGACGATTACTTCTATTTTGTGGGGAGGTCGGACGACGTGATCATTTCGTCAGGATATCGAATCGGGCCTTTCGAAGTTGAGGACGCCCTGCAAAGTCATCCGGCCGTCGTGGAGAATGCTGTTGTTCCAACTCCAAACACCTTGCGAGGCACGGTCGTGAAAGCCTTCATTGTTCTCGCCGATTCGTACCGAGATAAGGACAAGGATTCGCTGATCAAGGAAATACAAGCCCATTGCAAACTTACAACAGCACCATTCAAGTATCCACGAGAAGTAAGACATGAGAGTTCAAGCTAAAAGTGCGCAGAATATTTCTAAATGCTGCTTGTGAAACTTACAGATTGAGTTTATCGATTCGCTTCCGAAGACCGTCAGTGGAAAAATTCTGAGGCGCGAGCTGAAGCAAAAGGAGTTGGCGAAGGCAATGTAAGGACTCATCAGTGAGAATGTGAATGCTGTGATTTATTGAATCTGTAGTCCGATTTACGATGCCTTGTTTAAATAAAATGCGTATTTCGTTCGTTTTAGCTTAAACCTTGCATTATTGCATTTATTTAAAATCATTACATATTGTATGGTACAGTAAAAATAGATAACAAATTGGTTCTGGAAATGCTCACCATTAATTTATTGTAGTAAGGTAATAATTTGCATATTCAAATTACGAACTGTAGTATCAAGCCAAGCTTAAAGCCACTTCCATTGGAAGAATTCGTTAAATTGCAATGCATTGCGATGTTTGGTAGCTGACTAAATTCGATAATACTTCTCAACTGAAACTCTTTGGTGGCAGAGCACAAGAAATTGCAAAAGGGGAATGGTTCAAATTGAGAAGAAATACTTTCCGTGTCTTTCATAATTTCTTTAATTTAAATTTTGATGTTGAAAGACAGACTAGAGAAGGGAAAGAAATACATCCTTGAATACTTTCGTGATTTAAAACTTCGACATATAAAATGCATACTCAATCTGGTAAACATAAATGCGTCCCTGCTTTTTGCTGTGAAGAGAACCTAATTTTTGTTAGGAACATTTGCATTGCTGTTGGTTGTGGACGATGAAAACGCTTCGACTTGCATGTGGTATTTGTAAATGTTTTCAGTACTTTCCACTTTTCCCTGGACCAAGTTCAGAGCCCGGCCACGCACACCAGTCTCCTTCACTGGAGGAGACCACCAATTGACACTAAAAAAAAGAAGAAAGACTAGGTTAGAATACATAATTAGGGATGTAACAATTCATCAGCATCGGTATTGGTTGAAATTACAAAAAAACAAGGAATAAGACGACGCGTAGAACAACGTACGCACGATTTGAATATGGCTTTGTTTTAGTAGCTTCCCTTGGCTGTTCTTGTTGGGAGAGAAAAGAAAGTGAAGAACGAAAAGAGTTTAATTGTGCAGTCGAAGGGCTGAGTTATGGTTCACTCGAGTAGTTGCTCTGCCGGAAAATTAATTAATAGCGTCACGAACGTAATTAGTAAGTAAGTATTGCATATTTTCTAAATTGAACTTTTTCTCAGGTGTATAGAGTTGGAGCGAACCGAACGAACAACACAAAATGTAGGAACTGGAAGATGATTAACTGTCGGGTTGAATTTGGGAACACGCAAGGCACGCAAAATCAAGATGATTCCGCAAAAGCGTTGATGATTGAACCGCGATACAACAATGGTTTAGTCTGCACACTCCCTAACTGTATCCTGACACACGGCAACAATTCGTATTTCGACTTCCCAACAAAATTTCTCGTCCAACCCAACGAGATTAAGTTCTTAGAGTTCGACAGTTCAACAGATGAAGACGTCAGAGAATCTGAAGAGAATTGGGAAAGCAAACTTACTAAATTAGCGAGTAGTAGAATAGCAAAACGCTGAACGTTCTTATGGTAACAAAACTCTTTTTACAAGTTTGATAATTATTAACCTCTGTCAAACTTATGAATTAGTTTAAATAAACAAAGCGATAACCCAATAATAACACCAAAGCCCAAGTATTTTTATCAACTCACAATGTTCCGACGACAGGCACGCGTCTCAAAATGCCTTCTTCCCATAACGCCTCCTCGCTTTCCCGTTTCAGTTCCTGCGTTGCCTTTTCAATTCCTAAAATACACCAAAATTTTGAGTTTTTAACGCGCAGCTAATTTACTTGAAGGTTGCAAGTATGTTACCTTCCAAAACCAGCTCCGACATTCGCTTCAGGAATTCCGCACTTTCTTCAATTTCTTCTCCGGATGAAATAACAAGCCGAACTAATTCGGCTACATCAGTCTCAAGCGTGACCATTCCAAATTGAACACACCAGTCTCCAGTCGCGGACTCGCCTATATTAAACGACAACGGTCTATCAATTTTATCCCATTCTCACCAGTCGAAGTATGTTAAACTAACCCAAGGAGAAGGCAGTATCTATTGCTTTGAGTTTGTCAACAATTTTTGCATTTAAATGGTCCACATTGTCTTTCATTTCCGGGCTGGATGCTGAAGTTGTTAGCTTTGGGGCAGTTGAATTCTTATCGCTTCCAGCACTGGATGGTCGTCTGTTAGAGGGCTGTATATTTGCGCCAGCTGATTGCCGAGCAAACTTCGGAATGTATCGAACCTAAGGCAAGAAAAGTGCACAAGGTTTGCTAAGGTGCTGCGCCAAGGATAATTGATAACTTCAACTACTTACCGCTCCGAGGCCAGCCCACAACTTCTCATGATCAATCCACTCTAGTTCATGCGCTGCCTTCGCCAGTCGTGAAAATACTAATTTCTGGGTGACCGTAGCTTGCAAGACGGTTAAATGGTTTTCGAAAATGCTTGTCACAGTATTTTTATCATCTTGGGACAACTTCCTTGTTTTGAACATGTCAACCAAAACATTCCATCCGTATCCTTCGACATATACGAATTCTACTGGAAGGCAATCTTTCAGGTCCCTTTCCATTATGTGATATAGCTAAATCGTGGAAAGTTAAATGAAAAGTCAATTGCGATGCACAACCCCTGCGCAAATTAAATATGATGAAATAGCAACCTACCCAAGAATTTAATGTGTCAACATATTGCGGAGAAGGATGATCTGGTTCGTCAGCATTCGTAAAATTCTGTTCGCCGTCTGTCTTTTCTGGAACTGGTTTGTAACGAAATGTTAGAACCGATACAATCTGCTGACCATCGCTTAATGTCGACCAATTAGGCTATGAAAAAGAGGAAACGTTGGAGATGCTTAAATCAACACCACTTCTCCGTCTTTCGATCTAGCTTACCACGATAGATAGGCACCGAAACTTTTGCACCATTTGCAATACAAATTGCCCTCGTTCAACTAACATATCTACCAGGCCCAGGAATCTTGTCCACCCAACCGCCTGTGTTGGAGAAAATAAGGCATCATTAATTAAAAGCACGGAAACTTAAACCTCCTGAATTTTACTTGTGTTAGGAACCAAGGCGAAAACGTCAGCAAGTTTGAACCAGTTAGGCCGCAAAGTTCGAGTCTCGCTTGATCGGTCGTTGATTGTTTTTTGTATAAAGTCTGAAGTACAAAAATTGTTGAAATCTTGCAACTCTGAGTATCTATTCAAAATTAGTATCTTACAAGGAAAGGAACTGCAGGGCTGCGTAGCCATTTGGTTAAATCGATTGTGAAGCTGTGCCCAATTTGATCAGTCTCTGGCCGTTTGCAAAAGTACGACATTGTGTTTGCCCCGTACAAATGAATCCATAGCTTGTACTTCTCAGCTAAACGGCAACCAGCTTCGAGGCTTTGAACATCTGAAACCAAACAAATTCATTCCTTGAGCTTGCATATGGAATAGGAATCAGAATTGCCACGCGAATTAGTATCAAGCGTCACAACTTCTAAACACAGATTAAACTTGTCTCACTTTTACCAATGTTCAGAAGGACCATCACAGGAACGAATTTCCGTTTGCAATCATTCAGAATTTCTTGCTCCAGAATTGGAACCCAGTCGACATTCATGGTTTCAATTATTTTCACTGAGTCGCTCGGCAACGAAAGCTGGAAATGAAAGCAAAAATCAATGGCCTCTCCAAAGGTTCTATCTAATCGTTGAGTTTCCTTACTTTGAAACGTATTTGATGCCCCAGATACTCGTCTGAACAATAG
Organism: Mesaphorura yosii; assembly: GCA_009869945.1. Classification (NCBI taxonomy): domain Eukaryota; kingdom Metazoa; phylum Arthropoda; class Collembola; order Poduromorpha; family Tullbergiidae; genus Mesaphorura; species Mesaphorura yosii. The sequence continues at coordinate 38,540 of WIXG01000208.1, forward strand.
ATTACTGGATATGTCCTTTCCTCAGCAAAGCAGTTGTAGCCCTTGATCATAAGATTTGGGAATTTCAAATTCAAGACGAGCTGCACAATTGTAGCAACACCAGTAGCAGCATCCCAATGGGGGTACACACTGTTGTACTCATTTTCGCCTTCCGGGTAACTTCTAAGCGAAACGATAGTAAATGACGCGTCTAATATTCTGTCACAACACTTATACGATAAGCTGTACAGAACAAAGCAGCATCAACTTACTTAAAGTGGAACAAATGCTTAAACCAAAGAACGAGTTGCGATGAAAACTTTTGTCCTAAAACCGTTTGACTAGACCAGTCCAAAGTCCGCATGTATGACTCAATACTGAAAACCCAATGCAAGTCGTTGGTGATCCCTTTATTTAACGATAACGAATTTCTTCGTTTCTTCCCAAGTTTGTGTGGGTGTGCATCAATTATCCAGTTCTGCAATATTAATTGCAAGTTACTTTGCTGCACATGAATCCGTCGCTAATAAAGGTTGCATGCGCCAAAAATAATTTACTAACCTGGACAGATGTCAACAATTGCTGTACTAGTGAATTTTCACCAGAAATAGGTCTGGGCGGTGTATTTCCTTCTCCACCTTCGTTTCTGAGGCTGCTCCGTCTGTTTTCAGCAGAATTATCACTGCTGAGCGACCGGAGGGTCCGTGTAGATGCATTGTCCGAATTATCAAGCGCTGCATTCTCATCTGGAGTGAAACTCCCATCATGGTCAATTGAGTTGTGGGCACTGATTCGATCCACAATTTGCTTCGCCGTAACTTCAATTAATTTGAACGTCGGGTCTGTAGTTGGATCGATGTCCATCTTCTCTGCTTACTTGATACCGCTTTGATCCTCTTTCCAGCTGGAATCATTAACCTGACTTCCGCTCGACTCAACCAATTGCAGACGATGTGATATGTCTGAATGGAAACCATATTGCAGCATTACATTACAAAAAATGTGCAAAATCTGCTCGTACAACCTGGATTAATTGTACAAGTGTTAACTTACTCGGCATAAAAATTGTTTACCTTCACCAGCAGATTTCAGCAACTTCGAAACACCTCCGACAACAATTCGCCAACGTAATGTTTAATCACAGTAGAATTTAGACTAACGTAAAGCCAATACAAATTGAAATCCGGAGATTAGCGGTGGTTGGACGTGGCCAACTCTTTCTACAAATACAATTTTGCCAACCAGAAAAGGATTATGATTACAAATTGAGAAACTCCCATAGTATAGCTCAAACTCGGAGGTGAGTAATGTAAATTGCTCTGCATTGAACTCACATAAACACGAGCGCGTGCCAGCGAGACTAGGCTCGTACCGTAATCGTGCAACACAAGACCAGTAATATTTTGGTCGATTTGATCTGTCAGGATGATCTCATGATTAAAGTCCAAACGAGGTAAGAAAAGATGAGGCAAGACGCTACAATTTTCTGTAAATGCATTGCTTAATTTATTGAACGCATTTCGTACTTGAATAATAGAATTTCTACACAAATTAAGCTGGTATTATTTCATACTTCGTAATTCATTAGTTCATAAGTTTATCCTACTCGTAGTATTATATAGAGACATGAATTCCAAAAATTGAGAAAGAATTTCATTCGTTTTCGTAATTTTCATTTCCATAAATAACATAACCGTAATCGTATTACAAATGATAAGACAAGATCGTCTCATACCATACCGTACTCAATAATACAAGTTCAAGGCAAATTCAAACAACGTGATTAACGAAAGGGTTCATTTCTAATTCGTTGTGATGAATTCTTGTCAATTTTTGTAGAAATCTAACTGGATCTCAGACTAAAATACAAAAATACGTCGAAACTTGAAAGAGAGCGAAACCTGCCATGATTTAAGCTGTTAATTTTATGATTCTGTGAGTATCTTCTTGCGATAATGTCAAACTGCCCTTAAATAAATACAGAGAAAGGCATGGTCATGATATCTGTTGAGGGCAGAGGTTAATATTGTCTAAGCATAATACTTCTGTTAGAATTTTTCATTTTAAAATCTAAAGGTTATGAGTGAAAGAATTCTAACTGAAGCTGAAATAAGCTAAGCAACTTAAAGTTTTAATTGGTCTATTGAGTAAAGGATCTAAAAGCTACCCTAAATAATACAACCAAAATCAAACTGCCAGGAAATTTTCCAGTTGCTGATTGACAATAATTGAAGCTGTGCAATAAAAGAATACCTGCATACTTTTCTTCGAAGCTTGGCTTTCGATAAGCAAAAAGTTACTTAAAAGAGCTCCTAGTTTAATAAATAATAACGTAAAAGATCAAATAATAATAAGCTGACCATTTTGGTTTTTGTGGTCTTCCAAAATCAAGTCAAGTTAAAATATACGCAACTAAAATGTCTAATTTTCATGAACAAATTTATGGCACAAAATAAAAATAACTCCTGATTAACAAGTCGAATAGTATTAAGCCGTAAAACATAAATAGAATCAGACGGAGAGCTTCCTTTCTTTGAAGTCTCTTTTGCTGTCTCCGCAAACAATCTTTTCAAGACAAAAATGACAACTGATAAGCTACTATTCTACAAGTCCCGTTCTACTGCGCACGACGCTCAATGATTGGCTGCACGAATTTGAAGACTGTAAGGTGTCTGGAGAAAATTATTTACAAATGTCACAACGTAAAGTTCCAGAAAGCTGTTTACCAAAAGTGGAAAATTCCTTGAATTTTGAGTCGGAATGAATTCAAGTTCAGGACGAGGGCAAAAGTAAATGCCTTGAACAAAAACATCAAAACTGATTAGGACTCCGTAATAAAAATAAATACGGACACTTATCACACACACTTTTGTGGAGAAATTTGATCCGGATACACTGAACCAAATTCTAAAATACAAGTACAGTAGGCTAGCCTTACGAAAGTTACATCTCGGTCGTATAATGGTAATTAGAAAAGTAGTCAGTTTTCATTCTTGGTAATTAGTAATTATAATACAATGATCGTTAATAATGACTTGAATAATAATAGTGATTTCTACTTAACTCTTCTGTTTTTACAAGTTTGTCGTCTCGAAGAGAGTTCATTGTTCTGTGACCCCGAAGTATTAATTTAGTAATTCTGTCATAAGGCTACGCTAAGCTATTATTGGTAAGATTGCAATAGAACAAATTATTAACAGTAATTATATCAACTTTCGTTTAATTATTATCATTTATGAATCTAAGTTCTCTGAATCCACGCGCAATTCTTGTGTTCTCATTGAAACTCAGCATGGCTACTGACGGGCACTGGCATTGAAGCAAAGGGTTGCTGCATGTGAGGAGGTGCCAAAGGGTGTCCCATTTTCGGACCATCTTCAGCCTTTTCCTCTTCTCTTCGTTTCAGGCATGCCGCTTTCGGGTTCAAGTTACGTTCTAAAACCAGAGCAAACGAATTAATGGAAATATCATTTACGAAATTGGCTGAGTTGTTTTGCGTACCTCTAACTTGCTGCTCGAGTTGCATGATGACCTCCACGGCCATATTCAGGATACCCAGTTTAGTTTGGGGTTTGTCGGATTTCAAGTGCTGCATGCACATTCTGCCCAACTCCTTCAGTGCCTCGTTAATATCGCGAATACGAATTCTAGTCAAAATCGAACAAAATGGCAAATTAGGTGCGAACTCAAATCGCATTACTCCATAAAAAATTCAGACTTCAGCTTCTGCTACATACCTTTCTCTGGCATTGTTCGCCTGTCGTCTTTCACGTTCTCTTTGAACCTTGGTTGTTCCATTGCCTGGTTCATCATCGTCGTCATCGTCAAGATCTCCACTACTGCTTTATGAGGAGAAAAGAAGAGGTAACCATTAATACCCAAGTCAATCAGAGAGAGAAAAAGAAATTGACAAATTCCGTAATACCGTCTTGATCTCTTCGTTGCTTTCGGGCCAGTGGAGGATGTGGAAGAAGTTGTACTAGCACTGCTATTGTTTGATCCTAAGCCCAACAAATCTCCCTTCACATCAACGTCGGTTGGAGGAATCATTGCATTCGCTGCATCTTTTCGTTTTTCTGGAAAGAGGCATTCATGAATAATTAATTTCCTCCCACGTCCTGTCCCAAGTTTAAATTCTTTTGGAAATCTGAGAATGAGAATCCTTTTGGTCTGCCTGCTACGTACTTGATTTGGTGGAAGTTGTAGGATTGGGCCGCTCAAGTTTAAGTGGATCGGCGAGAGCCCCTTCTGGATTACTTGAAGTGTGCGATGGAATTGGACCATATGTTTGCGGTGTTCCTCCAACAGAACCATTATTTCCGTGAGGACTCTGCAGAACGGGAAGAGAAAGAAATATTCAACACTCAGCATCATTCATTCATTAAGCAAGACATGATCATTTCCCTTCATTAATTACGAATGACTCTAGACTTCTTAGCGAAAAGATTTTGAAATCTAAATCTTTTATGAGAAAGAAGAAAATACTCTTCAAGTTGCTTAAAACCCCAATTTTAGAATCTCCTACATCAATTAGAAACGAATTGGCTTTATTTACCAGATGAGACTCGAGTGGAGGTGGATAGCCGATGAGACCATTGGAATGTGTTTGATTGGCCATGTGCGATGGGATCGTGTTCATTCCATGGAAAGACGGATGTGGACTTTCGGCGTGGTTCCTCAACACATTCATTGCGTCCTCCATGTCTTCCATCCCAGAGAGCAGAGAGCGTTCTTCTATGCGACCACCCTGCACGTTCAAAATCATCCGACCAATTACCTATTTGGTGGAGGTTACGTGAAAACACAAACAAAGAAAGCACACAAAAAATTAAAATAAAAAGGATTCTATAAAGCATGGTAATGTTATGTGCGACAAAATAGTACCTCGGCATGATCTCGCAGAATACCAATAGCATCGTCTAAATTTTGTTCAGGCTAAACAAACGAAGTAAAAGTAAAAATGATGAACACAATCAAAAATTTCTAATAAGCAAAACAGCTTTATGAAAAGTGGTTTAGTTAAAAAAAAACCAGAATCAAGCAGAGAAAATTGCAAGCCATGAAAAAGAAAACCATGTGTGCAGGCATGCACAGCGTACGCGTACCATGTGTAAGGCTCGATCTCCAAAACCGGGAGACGTTGGTGGGATATTGCTTGGCGGAAACGGAGGTCCACCGCCGGAGTTGGTTCTCCAGCCTGGCCCGGCCGACGATAGAGGAGGCGGCGAATTAATTGGCGTGCAGGGACTTGAACTACTGGCACTGTGATCCGTTGTGTATATCTGCACGATATTCCAGGGTCATGAAATTCTGAATTGGTCTCTAACTTTTGATGTATCATGTATGGCACTTACCGACGCCAAGGCCTTTGCAACTGTATCGCCTGGTGGCACAGAATTATTTTGAGGGATGATATTTGGGCTATGATTATTGTATACAGAACTCGTTGTATTGGATGTGGCAGAAGACTGTCCAGCACCTTGTGGCGCTCTGTGAATTATGAAAAATTGTATGAATTGTTATATTTTGATTCTGTAGCTCTTGAGGTAGAAATTTGAGCAGTGAAATATTGTGAATAATTGACGGGGTTCAGAAATCCGTATTCTGATTGTAAAAAGTGTCTCAAAATCGTGATGACGTCAGACGTCATGACATGACTTACAATCTGGACATTGATGGAAAAGTGGACATTGGTGGAAGAGATGAGGCAACCAGTGGAGAGTCACCGCTCGTGGGCGGAAGGCCGAGGTGACTGTTGTAGCCGTGAACCGACATTGCATCGTGAGAAGGCGGCGGAAGATGAACCATTCCGGAGCTTGAGTTGGAGGGGTTGTATGATTGCGACATGTGTGGTGGCATCATGCTCGGGTTGTACGACCCGTAATTTGAGTTTGTCAACTGCGAACCGCCTGGCCCAGACCAGTCCGAGTTTCCTCCGCCGTCTAGAACAATTAAAACCATTTCATACCTCATTTCCAAGTAGGAGCCAGCCAGCGCATCTCGCCCTGAAGAGAAGCCTTGTCCACTGCACTTACCCATGTAGTAGTTGGACTCTGGGTAGAGTCCGGTTCCCTTTGGCGATGCATATCGCGGAGAGTCCTGAGGAAATTCTTCAGCACCAAACTGCAATAGCACAACAAGGACAGCAAATTAGTTACACCCTGGAATAAAAACAACGAATGGAGGATGGGCAAAGTGCAAGTTCAGTTCTTCTCATTTAGCGATTCCGTATTAAGATTCAACAATGTGCGCGTTCAGCTAGGCTGTCATGAATGAATGCACGATTTTCTCGTTGACTGCTATGCATAATAATTTTAATCAAAGGCCGAGCCATGGCGAACGTGAGACGTGAAGCTTCCCTGCCAGGTGGAAATAATGACAAATTTAACTTCGCTCACTGACCACGTTCCGCCAATAACCATACACACAATTAGCATCCCATTTACTGAACTATGCACTGAACGGAACTGACGAGAAGTCTTTCCCGTTCCCGTGCGCACGTCACATTCGTATTTCGAGTAATGCAAGCGCTGTTGCTGTTTTAATTAATTTTATACAATGCCCGAGTAATGTAATGTTATGCACGCTTCCTTGCATTTGAAAGAATCACTCGGGCAAAACAGCTACAACAATAGAGAACGATTTATGCATTGCCGTGAGTCCAATAAAAGATTTTAATATCGCTCTGCTCGCGCTTGAACGCTCTTAACTGATTTTTCCGCTGTTTTTAATCATTTTATGTGCAAATGGAAATCCGGACAGCGTTGACTTACGACAAGTGGATACCGTCCGAAGATACCCGGGTAGAATGGTGGATTGTATGCGCAAAACATGACTCAACTCAAAATATCGACTTTTACAATTACTTGTATACAAATATCACAATCAATTAAAGATACGTATACACACTGGCCGAAGACACTGGCACGTCTCTGGTTCACTGACTGACACTCCACAAGTCACAGCCGCACGTGTGTCATGATCGGGTCGTGTATGATGAGATGCGTGTGATCTCTTTCTTAACATGCCAAAAGACAAAACGGTAATCCGAATCTTATGAACAAAGAATAAAGCCAGTCACAAGCATGCTGAAGCTCTTCAACCCGGGTCCGGATTTTTCTCACCACCCAATTTTTCTTTCGATGGGTAGACGCCCCGAACGTACGAGCTCGAGCTAGAGCCCAAATCATACGGCTAAGCTACGGTACTTTTGTGACCCCTTCTTCATCATCTCCCATAATACGTAATACAGCGTATAAAAACTATTTCATCGTTTTTTTTATCTTTGCCGAGGAAGACTCTCGTTGCCCGTGCTTGAAGAAGTCTTAAATATTCCATGGGAGAGTCGGCGAAGGGAAGGTACAAGATGAAACAATAAGAGAACATTCATCGCCGCCGCCGCCGTGCACCGCGCATCGAAGATGCGAAAGATATGAGAAAATTTTCTCCAGCAGAGAGGCACGGCAAAAGTTGGAATTGTTTGCAGGATTGCTGAATAAGGTTCACATACTGCCTGGCATGGCGGAGCACTAACTGGCAACAAAATAGTTATAATATTGAATACTGGGCGATGGGAGAGAGATAGTCAGTCGCCGGGATGATACAGAGCGAGTTTCAACTTTTACTTTTCCAGAGTCAAGAGTAGAGAAATGTTTTGTAGTTGGAAAGTTGAGAGCCAAAACCTCGGCAATTGGTAAGGTTTTGCCCATTTCGCACATATGCTGCCAACGCCAACATTTTCTATTTCTCTCTCGTCGCGCTTTCTCCTGCACAACTTTTACTATTTAACTCTCATCCCGGCGTATGAGACACTGAGACTGAAACTGATACTGAACTGACTACGATTATCATTATTATAAGCAAGGCATGGGAGTCAACGCTGTCTGTATATGTATGTATGTATATCAAATACCGTGTAAACTTTTACTCTCTCCGAGTGTGAAGAGTAACTGCTTTCTCTCAGAACGCACTGACAAAATCCTAAAAGCTGAAACGAGACTCTGACTCCATAAATGAGAACTCGAACTCTTGCATTTTGATATATTACGGTGCAGGACTCCATAAAATAATATGCACACCGAAAATTGTGCTGACGCTGAATAGCTGACTCTCCCGGGCGGCAGCAATTACCGCACGTTCAGACAAACCCGGGCGAGATTAGAATTTCCGAAGCAGAGCGACACGAGCACCACGAACAATGTCCAACCGTAAAGTTTTCATGCCGGTGCTTCTGCTTTATGAATAAAACATCCGGAAAAAATCAAAATTGAATCTTTCATGGCCGAAACTTGAATAAATCATTGCGCATCTTCAATAACACGAAACTTGAATAGCGAAGTAAGAAATAAAAAATTCATAAACCATGCGAGTGTAGTGCGGGATGTCCATTTCGTTTCCAATTCGTCCTCCGCGATTGAAACTTTACATGACAAGTTACATTCGCAGGAAACTGCATTGACACGTGTTATACTGGGCTGAATAACTTTATCAGTCGGTCGGACGATAGACGAAGAAAGAAATTGGACCACCGTACCAGCACGATACTTAAATTGAAAAAGGCAAGGCAAAAAGCGAAAACCATTACAAAATGTCTCAAAATCAGAAATGTCTATTTTAGTACAGTACATTAAAGAGAAGAAAGTCAGGCCATGTACAACTCGCATGTAAATGTAGTTTTCAAATGACAGAGTGACCACCTGTTATTTCTCTCAAGCGTACAAGACAACGCGACACGAGACGGGGACAGGAAGGAAATGTTGGTCAAATTCCACGACCGTCTGTTGCCGCCTGCATTGTGCATTCGCCTATGATTAAAATGCCTCCACTGCAAATAGCGGGCCGCGGCCGGCATGCCGATTTGTAAAGCAGCATGTTATTTTCAGAATTTGAAATTGTGACGTAGCAATTAAAATTTTGCTTGTTTGTGCCGAATTTTTTAATTAAACCATTCTTGTACGGTTAATTGCACGGTGGCACGGAAAACCGTTTCTTTTGCCTCTGAACTGCGAAATGTGAAGTGAAATTACGAACTTTCAAATGTACCCCTTACAAGAAGGCAAATATGCATTTCCTGAACATAAATGCATACGCCGCATGACAAAGTACACAAACTGAATCAGCACTCCCACTCAGCAGTTTCATGTTTTAAGAGTTGAGATTCGGAAAAAATGACATCTTTGAATTGGGAATAAATTATGAGTCAAATATTAATGTTTGAAACTGCGACAGGGACCAACTCAGTTCCATGCTTAAAGATTTTAAAAATCCATCAGAGATGATAATGTACGTAATGAGCAGATTCATGAATCATGTGCTCTCACATAAAGTCGGGATTTATGGGCAGTCTGCTTGTTATAAGAAAACAGTTAAAAATTCATTAAAGCAACAAACATCCAACATCTTCCTTAAAAATGTCCCCAATTCATCTGCAAGTCTCGCAACCTGCGCGCTGTGCGAGCACAGCACGGAAGTAGCTCAGTCAGTATTTTACAAAGATATTAATTCAAGTAACTACGAGACGGAGACGGAACTTATTTCTTTGTCAAGTGTGTATCAAAATTTTGTTCTCTCAAGTGTGTACAAAAATAGCTCTCGGTTCTTTCTTTCACTCCAGGCTCCGTATGTCACCAGAAATGCAGAAAAGCAAAGTAAAAGGAAAAACGAAAGAAAGATGAAGAAAGTTTAAGAAATCTGACTTGATTTCATTCTTCCATACACTTTTCTTTTTGCCTTTGCACTCTTTGCATTGCGAGGTTCTGAATCTTATTCAACTTTCTTCCGCCGTCATTATTTACCACTTTTTTCGTATCAAACTACCATTTTACAGTTTCCTGTACGAAAATATAAAATACACTTTTAAAAACCGTTTCTCTTGAATAACTAATGGCTTGTAATGCACATTTCATTATACACTGAGCCCACGAACAAAATGCATTCAGCATTTGCTCAGTCACAGTGGCAGTACAAATAAACTCGAGCCATTCAAGACATCTCACCGCAATCTTTGTATTTTCAATACAAATTGGGCTTAAGTGCCTTCCTAATGCTGATGCTAATGCAAATGTGTGCCTTGTCGGCCCGGTGAAGAAGAATGAACTCAAAATTCGCAGTTGAGTCGCATTCACATTATAAAGAGATAAATACCGCCTGCGAAATGGAAATGGCATAATCGAAATCGAAACTGGTGAATTACAGCGTGTAATTTGGGTCGTTTTCGGAGTCCATGACTAAACTGCTGCTGACTTTGGCTCGCGCTCTGCCGATAATGTCCACTCATCTCCGTCACCGCCGTTTTATGTCCACCATTATTTGAATTTCCGACGGAAGAGGCAGGAAGATGAGAAATGGTGTGAGTGTGAACTCTTTGCTGCTGAGATTGCGATACCCAGTTACTCGTCGATTGCTGATGCTGAAATGGGTCATCATTAATTCCAGCTGGCGGTGGGTGCTGTTGCGGAGGCAAGTTGTGTAGGTGCTGGAACTCAGACTCAAACGAGCACGCGGATCTCACACGCACTTTGGCGAGTTTGGTGCACGAAACTTGTGGTTGGTGATCGTTTCTTTCATTACAGCGATTATTGGTAACTCTCAAAGTATTCGAACTCGAAGAAATATTCGAAGATCGCCCTGCCATTTCGTTATTGGCCCAACTTCCGATATTAGGGCAACTATTGCTACTGCCACTGTCATTACTGCGTTCATTAAGTGTTGCCGTTGCCGGCACATTTTTGTTAGCACTGTTATTTCCAACGCCGGCAGCACTCTGATTCTGATTCCCTACTGTCCAGTGATCCATTTTGCTCGCTTAATTCTAAATGTTTCACTATCAAGCACAACAACAATTTTCCGCAATGTTCACGTCCTTTTCGCGGCAATTCTTAATTTTGATAAAAGTTCAAGATGCACGCACTTCACAATTGGCACTTGGGTAACACTGTTCAGGTTGAGCACTCGGGCTGGAGCACGAAGCAGAAAGGCAAGTTAAGTGAATGAATTTATGCCAAATGCCAACCAGCAGCAGCAGGCCAGCAGCGATAAAATAAATTAAATTATGCTGGCAATGGAAGGAGACGAGATGAGTCGAGGAGTTAACTCTCTTTGACTTGACTTTAATTACTACTTTGAGTTACAGACTTGCAATGAAGTATGAATCGCTGTTGCTCAGAATTTCATTTGATCATCCTTTCATTTGAATATCCAGGCCATAAAAAATTTAGGAATTAAAAAAATCAACCTGTTTTGGGTAGGCTTTGGCTTGGCTTGCTAACTTTGCAAAATCGCGACTCGCGAATCGCGAAGCAAATTGAATTACGTGGACGTCGCTTCGTGGAGTAATCCTGTGGTGGTGGATGTGGATGCAAGTAACACTACATTATCACTTCGATGTTGATTAATCTTCAGCACGCTAATAATTGTTATTATCATATTGTCCTTTTATAGGGGCTCTTTTGAGGTAATGAGACCTAACAAGAGAAATGTTCATGAAACAATTTTGGTGCTAATGTATTGATGAATAAATGCGATTTGATTATTATTTTGCAAGCAAATCCAGTTTTACTTTACTTGAATTCAGTCTTTGCGTCGAGATGAGCTCACTTACGAGGAAACTTGTTCTTCGACGCTCACCCTCACCTTGCGAAACAACTTTGAACTGGCTCTTAATTGGTAATTGGCAAACTTGGTCGTTGGTCGTCGTCTTTACTACACTTTACACGCAGTTCAAGATAAGCGAATGGTTTTGGCTACGGTTATGACCACTTTTCGTGCTTTCGTCGTTGTATCTTGTCGTGGTGCGGTGGAGTCAGGCTGTCTATCGAGACAAAATTTGTCTTTTCGTTCCTAATAACCTTTAACGTGAATTCATGCACAAATTCCTGCATGCACAAGGGTACTCGCGGCCTGGACTGGGTACTTGTTACTCACTGGCAACAAACTGTCTGGCCCGACCAACTCATAAAAAGAAAAGAAATTCTCATTATTTTACCTTCGGAAAGGTACCTTTGTTATTTCTATTTTTCTTCTCGTCGAGCCACAGACACGGCCACCATTCATTGTTGCTGTTGATTATCATTGTGCCATTCCCTTAAGGCACTTTCCAACAGCCATGCAACAAGGCATTGATCAGGACTCTTTGACCATTTAAAACACTTCACCAGAGCTCGGCTACGCACAGCTTCTTTTTCTCTTCCCTCCTCACTTGTCTTTGCACTCTAATGGAGTTGCCCATTTACCTGCTTCCAGAGTTTTAAGTATGAAATAATAAAAAGGTTCGTTTTCATCCTCCCATGATTTTTTGTGGAAAATGTTCCCAAAACCAAATTCGTTCTCAATTTACATTCAAAGAAATTCGAAATGCAGGTTTTAAATGCGTCCTTAAAAAGTGGGACCCTTTTTGATGGCAGTACAAGAATTTGACTCCACTGCAAATAGAAAGAGTCATGACCTCTTGGAATTTCAACTTTTAACTCGTAAAAAACAAACTCATTTTTTTTAAAGAATAGCAACAAAGCAGTTGAAGAAATGGTCGACCACAAAAATTCATAAGTAGTTAAAAATACGCATGGACAAAATATTTCCTTTCTTCAGCTCGACTCAGGTAATCAACGACCGACGAGCCCAGCCAAGAAGCCTACCTGCTAACAAATCGCACCACGAGCCACGTACACGGAGAAGACGCACTGGCACTGCATGAGCATCGTTGGAGGAGCCAGCAAGTCTAGCTGAGTCGGGCCGGTCTGAGACAGCAGAACTTCATTTTCCATTATTCTTTTATTTTATTTTATTACCGACTTGGCATACTAAAACTAATTTTTGAAGAATTGAATTATTCTCCTCCTCTTCCTTCTCATTCTCATTCTCATTCTCATTCTCACATCTCATCTTTCATCCCCTTGTGCTGCCTGGGCTTTGGCCCGAGCTGGAATACCTCTGGAAGTCATTCCAGTACCTCATCGTGCGCACAAGGATTATGCACGTTAAGAGAAAAAGAATCCATCTTCCATCACACCGCTGCTGCTGCTGCTAACAATGCCGCATTAACCTTGACTCGAATGACCCAACGTAATGAAAAGCGCTATAAATTCCCTTCAACCAAGAAGAAACATAAAAGTATCGCTTCATTGCAACAGAATACAGAAGATATAAAATAAATTCACAAAAGTAAACTTTCGCAGAGGTGTGTATGTGTGCCTCAATGCCTGAAACAAGCACAGAGAAGTTCTTAGTGAATCACACGAAACTGGCCTCGTCCAGTCATCGCATTGTACAGAAATTCATTATCTCGAATTACTGGCTCAGGTCAGCGGCGAACCCGATCTTGATAAGCATCAACCGGTCACCTAAAATGCGTTGAAATCAATCACACGTTTATGCAGCAGTGATCTATCTTGAAATAATTTATCAACTGCAAGGGTTCTGAAATATTCCGTCGCATTCCAGAGTGCTAAGAAGCGCAATACTTCCACAGATGTCAACAGCGAGGCGGGAACGATTCCAATATTTTATCTTTTCAGTCGGGGGAGGCCCTCCGAACCCCCTGAGGAACGAGCCTCAAGCCAATAATTAAGCCGCTGAGTTAACTATATTAAGGAGCACGTTGGCCAGTTTCGGTGATCCACTAAGAATTTCCCTGTGCTTGTTTCAGGTATTGAGGCACGCATACACACCTCTGCGAAAGTTTACTTTTGTGAGGTTATTTATTTAAAAAAATTTCAAATATCACTCCATGTTAATTGTTCGCAATGTCTTGAAGGCTATCATGATAATCGTCAAATTCCCTGGTCCTTTGGTTAGGAAACGGTTCGTTTTGTTTTGACTCGGGGGGAAACCCCCCGAACCCCCTTTGTCTCAGCCCGTCTACGATCTTTTGTTCGATTCTGACGCAGGACGTCAACTTGAAAGTGTGCGACACTCCGCGTGCTATCTTTTTGTACTCGGGGAAAACCCTTCCTCGTTGACTATTATAGGTTAGTAAATTTCCCCCTTTCAATGCAAATAAATGAGAGAATTCGCAACAAGTATTATTTTCCCGCTTAAACTGTGATACAAATATGACTCCGACTCAGGAACTCAATAGCTCATTTTGTCGGGATTTTTATGGAGATTCGAATGCTAAAATAAAAAATCCGTAAAAGTTTTTTAAGTTTTCGAGCTATAAGCGAAAAACCAAACAATGAGACAATTTTTTTTCTGAATTTTGCGAATAACTTTTTACAGTGACCTCTTGGGAGGTCCTAATGAGACATTTTGTAGATTTTAGTAAACCCTACAATTTCTTGAAGGCAGGTTCTAATAATAAAAAGTGCACAGTTTACGAGATTATCCCCACCGGGACAATATCAGATTCAAAGAGTCCACCCCGATAGGACTTCTCGTTCCGGAGTTATGAGCCGAAACGTGTTTTTGGGACCCGACTGAACGCGTACTAGAGGTGAATTTTTCCTTAAGAGGAATACTCACAAAAACACCTCTGCAGAAACAGAGTCCGACCAAAAGAATACCAAGACGACGACAAAGACGTGTTCGCACAGCCCACGCATTCGTATTAAATTTCCAGACACCATAAGCATAAAGCGCCACAGCACAGTAGTTAATTCCGAAATTAGTCACAGTATAAATGCAATGGTACAATTATTCCTGCTGCTATTGCATAAGCAGGTTTTAACTTTGGTCCATGAAAGACGTACGAAATTCGAACCTTCTTCACTTTCAGTGGGCAATAATTAATAAATGTCATTATAATAATGCCATAAATTAATCGCATAATCTTTTGTCTACTAATCTCATTCCATTTTCGAAAATTGCGTAGGCCGTGCAAGTTGTCAAACCGTCCTCGCGTTTTATGTGGTCATGCGAGCGGAGCATGCATGGTGGCTTCGTCTGAGCTCGTGCTCGACCTGTGTTTTGTCGAGAATTTGTCAACATGATCAACATCAAGACGACCAAGATCAAGTTTTATAATCTCCACCACCACATCGATGCAGCACTGACATTCAAAGCTGGTTAAAATTCGCTGACAATAGCAAGCACTCTCAACTCGATTGACTTTGGACTTGGGCTTTGGCTTGAATGGTTTATTGTCACAAATGGAAAATGGCAAAAGCTGCAAATTTAATCAAGGAAATGGAGTGAGAAAATTCGACACGAAAATACGAGTTGAATCGGGCAAGCGACGGCTACATTTCGTTGAATTAATTAGCAAAGACCAAATCCATGTCCATGTTCTTTCTCGCCATGCCACGTATAACCGCTCTGAACAGCGGGAAGGAAAGCATCATCTTGCCTTGTGAGAATGACACTCTTGAGTCTGACTTTAAGTCGAAGCCGAAGCGGAAATGAGATAATTCGGAACATGGTGGTTATTGGATTAATCTCGAAATGCTTTTACCCCAGCCTTAAAACTGGCCAGTCATCCTCCTCTCACTTACTCTCGTACGTTCATTAAGAGAGCAAAAGACAGAAATTCAGTCCCAAATTGATTTTTGAGGATCTCGAGGGAGTTTGCGTCTCGTATCGTGTTTGTAATGGAAAAATAATGATGGGGAATGGGAAC
This sequence comes from Mesaphorura yosii, assembly GCA_009869945.1. Lineage (NCBI taxonomy): Eukaryota > Metazoa > Arthropoda > Collembola > Poduromorpha > Tullbergiidae > Mesaphorura > Mesaphorura yosii. Next base: position 54,069 of record WIXG01000208.1, read on the forward strand.
TGTGAGTAGCGACTTGTGTCTTGCCTAATTAAAGGAATGTGGAACAGAAAGGCGACCCTTCAATGCAAAGAAAATGTATTCCATTTGCTATAGTCGAGCAAATCCAGCCGCAACCCTTCTTTGACTCGAACCAGACCAAAAAAGTGCCCACGTTAATTCATATCTTGGAATACTATGAACTCATAACTTCACATGAATGATGAATATCGCAAAGAGATACAATGGCTGACCACATCACCTTCGAGCCGTTCACCTCGTAGAAATGCACCTCGAGTTATGAAACGTCTTCCTCGTCCTGCCGAGATGACATGTGAAAAGTTGCCGTAATCAAAGAACGCAAATCTCAAATCGTAAATGGCGATCGTGCAGCAACTCAGCCCTGTAATTAATACCCCAATCGTGGCCGTTGTCTTTTGCGCGTGTTTACTTTTTTGACCTAGGCCAGGTACTCTAAACTAGCAAACACCTGTCAAATCAAACGACAAAACAACACCCATTGACCGAAGCAGGTTTGCGTGGTTTGGGTTGATAACCGCAGGTTTTTCGCAAATTTCGGCGAGGCAGAAAGCTTGGCGCCGGAGAATGAAGCTCAGTTTCATGCAAACACCTAAATAAGACCGAAGTTAAGTTGATGTGATGTAGCGGCCTATGAAGTGGAAGTACTCTCTTGCTTATGAATCGAAATTCCAATTTCATTCCGATTCATAACATCGCATGGCGCTATCAGTACCATCGATCACCCTTCAAGCATTGAAGGCAGCTTCATAACAAAGAAACAAACAATTTACAAGAGCACGAGCAGACTGCAGGTGAAAATCATAAATGTTTGGGCCGAGGTGTGCTGCCCAGATAATGAATAAGATGCCGTGATGATGAATTCGTGGTTTTACTCTGTTGTCAGTTATGTAATGCACAACATTCCAGCGCTGGAATGGAACGCTTTGAATGGGACCCTGAACGATGAGCACTGGATCTTATCTCACTTTGCAACACTGTGCAGTAAAATGATGGCGCATGATGAATGAAGTTTCACATCAAACGCCAAGGTCTTTTGCTTTTGACTTGCGTGGATTCGAGTTTTCCATTAATTCAGTTTATTCCTTTGTTTTAAATAACCTGAATTTATTGCCGTGCCTGTAAAGACAGGATTATGTCATCATAACCTTTGAATACTCGCCCGCTCCTTCTTTGCTAAGACTCGTCCAAGATTTAATGAGTAATAAAATGCAGGGGTAATTATTTTAGTTGTCCAATTATCTCACCCTTCATTGTCAAATGTCACCTCGCTGCACTGCGCAGCGTTGTAAAATATTTAAGCCAGTCAAGCTCTACTCAGGCTTAAGCTATGCTCAGTCAAGTGCATGCCGCCCTCTCGAGAAGGAACCTGAACCAAAGACTGAAAAGAATAGAAAGAAAAATGCTCGACTGCTCGGTCCAGCATCCCTTCATCTGAGCTGAAAGACGGAGATTCTCGTCAATCCTTGAGACCACGGACTACCAAGAAACAAAGATTTGTACCCAAGATGAAGTCAGAGACGAAGATTCAGACAGATTTTAGTACCACTAACTTAGGCCGGGAATCAGATTACATTACCCAGCAGAAGTGAGAAAGGAAATTGTAGCAAAAAATAGAAAAAGAATAAAAGCAGCAACTTAAATCGACGCGCTTATATAAACAAACGAAGTTGAAGAAATCATAATACAGAAATAACAAAGGCAAAGACAGAAGACGGTGGCTTCAGGCATAAAAATGTAAAATTAAAATAATTCCTCATAAAATTTGGCAATCGTTAAGCAAGTATCAGTTTCCCCGCCAGACATCTAGAAGATTAGGCAGAACAATGCGATTTGACATCATCTGGCGTTCAAGCGTCTGCTCCGCGGCGAGCCGATGAAAGAAATGAAATAAAAATCCAAATTCTCTCGTTTTAGAAAAATTAAGGTCACGTAAAGAAAAGAAAAGAAGGAAGCCGGGATTCGTATTTCAAGAACACCAACGTGAAAACTATAAAAATTGACAACTTCCGGTGAAATAAAAGCAAAAGAAACGCGTTCTACAATAATAATCATTAATTCGGGCTCGTGAATTTCTGTTTTTCAATCCAACATGCCCACGCGACACGCTTGAATGGAATTTCGTCTTCCTCACCTCTGCCTCACTGCTCTATTAAAATATTCCGCTCTAAAATCCCAATTACCAAATCCGATCGTCCACGTCGTGTATTTGTATTTACACTCGTATTACATTTTGCTGGAATATTCTCAAATTCTGGTCCTGTGCAAGCAAATATGAGATGAGTGACGTGCGAAGTACGGAGCTCGAGCACGAGTAAATTGACATGCATCATCATTATCACCACCATCATCAAGAATACGATACGAGCCGACGCTGCACTGCCATGCCAAAACATGGTAAACAAGCCTCACAAACCGAGCCAAGTACCTAACTCGATAATATGTTAATTAAACTTTAGAATTGTCAATAGATCTCAATTTCATTATAGAAGCGAGACTCATCCTTCTCTCGACTTACTCTCGCGAGTCAAGCCTGAGTTGTTGATTGAGTTTGTACACATTACACCACACAAAGCGGAGCACACAAAATGGAACGCAAGTGTTCATCTTTTGTGATGCGGATGAGTAATAGTAATCAGGAGAAGATGACTTCATTTTTTACTCAGTCGTCAGTAGTATTCAAATATTTTTGAAATACAATCGTAAAAATATTTCCACTTGTAAACTGTCAGAGTACATATTTGATTTCATTTTAATACGAGTCATTTGTCCAACAACACCGACTGCAATGCTATGCACGAAGAGCGCAGGAGATGGATACTTGGAAATTATGCATACAACGAAACGGTTCTAATAATAAAATCCACTAATGACAATTTCAATTAGTTTCGTAATAATAAAACGAGGGGAGAGAAGCACACCATAACATGTAAATCTAACGAAACGCGGGGATAAAAAACGCATAAGCGTTTCAGACAATGTTCTTATTAGAATTTAATGTGGCACTATTTGCGTACCACGAACGTAGCCATCCATCGTCGAGTATGACACATCTTGTTACTGTAATTCTATCGCCCAGCGCAATAGCAGCATGCATAATTCATAATGAATCCGCAAAGAATTCTCGTCCTCATCACTCGAACACATTTCATAAAATATGTGGATTAAATTAACTGACATTCTCTCGTCATCTTCATCTTGCATGACTGCGACATTGTTGACAATGACGAGATGATGACATAAAACCGCTTTCGTCTAGTGAACGCTACGCGGCACGGGACGTTAAGGATTGAAGAAGTAGTGAGCAAGAGATCCAGAACAGATTTCTAAACCTATCCTACAGGACAGAGCCACCAAAACTTCCCCTCCTCTTTCTCTTTCCTCCGCTTTCTATTCAATCTTATTCTGTAATATCAATTCGCAAAATTGGCTTTCTCAGTGACTCCGGCTTTTCTCGCTTTTTATGTACGCACGTAATGACGATGCAAACTGTAAACTACTTTCTTCCCCTTTCCTCACGCTTGCCCCGGCTTACATTAGATCATGTAAATATAAAGCATTTTACAAGGTAGTGACCCTCCATTTCGCTGCATCCACCCTCCACACAAAGAACAGTTACTTCATAAATCTTGACAAATTGTATCTCTCAAAATTCTCCGCTTCGTAAAAGCGTTTATTAAAATTTTAAGTGAGGTCGCGCAACGATTTTTCTTAGCGAATACGAAATTGATTGATTCAGTTCAGGGATCGTTTTCCATTTTGTGCTTCAACCCTTTCAAAATTACGGCTTCGACACTTTCACGGAGCATTTGCTTTCGTATTGCCTGGAAGAAACTCACCCTCACTTCGGCTCTGATTTCTGATTGAGAACAGAAGCCGAATCGCGCATTTGCACCTTTTCGCCCTGATTGTCATTTTTGCCGTCCCACTTCCGACTCGCGCTTTCTTGTTTGAACAGCGGCGCAGCTACCTCGGCAGTAAGGTATCGGTTTACTGCGAGCAGTATTTGAACAATCAATTGACAAATAGAAGAGTAAAAGTCTTGTGCCAGTCGGCTGAGGGCCGCACTCGAGCACTCGACTAAGTGAGGATTTATTTATTTAAGTAAGTGAACCATTGAAGATCAATGGCGAGCGCCAGGCAGCAGGCCATGTCACGGCACGACAGCCGTCGGCCGGTCGGTGGGGTTTGATTAAGTTCCGGCCTTGACACATATGTCCTCCTCATTTCCACGTACCCTCACCCGAATAGGGTGTCTGTCCCACGACCGACGACACTTTACATAAGAATGGTCTCAGACTCGTACCGGAAGTGTTTGCTCGCATTTACAACATGTGGCTCAAAATTACATCTTGGCTTGTCGCACGGATGTCTTTTCTTTCCCTGCCTTTTTGTTCTGCGTACCATTTTCCATTTTCTTCATTTTACCACAGCAAACAAGCGATAACTCATTCAAGAAAATTAAGAGCGTCTGCCCGAAAGAATTTCCCTTAATGCACAACGCAAAGTTGCCGTCCGACCCGCGGTTCATTTACTTGTGCCCGAAAGATGAAATTCAATCCGATCCACATTAAAACGTGATGCACAAATACAACAACGACTCCTGTTCCAACCTCTAATTTGGGCGCAGGCAGACGCAGAACACGAAAAGGGGAAGACGTTGTTAGACAGCTGAACTTGAACTGAGCCTTCCGTCATGGCAAGTATAAATCATGCAACTTGTCCTGTGATTCGAAACATGTTTGACCAAATGGCTCGGCCAGCTTTCCTTTCATGCAGTCGTTTGCATATGGCCACGCTTATGCAAGACCAAACGTCAACTTGAGGCAGGTCATGGTTGTGGAATCACAAATCTGGCCAGCCAAATGGTGCTTTGGATCGCGGCAGATGCGCCATTTCCCGCAATTTGGCATTTGGCAATAACCTGACCCAAACTCGTTTTACTACAAGTGCAATATGCTTAATCAAATAAATTTTTAGAATGGCCACGGAGGCCAGCGCTTAAGTACTTCGACACGTGGCCCGGCCGCCGTGGCCGTAGTGGTTTATCTCTTCACGTAGCTTACCACCTGCAAAACATATGTTGCGCATTAATAACCAAACCAAACCTGCAATGCAACTGCCTGCGATGCACTTGGCATTATTTTTGTCTGCTGGCATTCGGAAGTAATCTCCAAAGAGAATCGGAGGAGTCGAGACTCGACACTCCAGAATTTGGGAAATCTGGGACACGTCTCAGAAATAAATCATTATCATCAGTTCATCAAAGATCCAAACATCCTCTTTCGTGGTTCCCTCGTCCTTCGTCTGGCTTTACCTCTTTTTTATATTTTGGAAAAATCCGTCCTTGTCGCCTTAGTCTTTTTGTAAGCGAAAATTTCAATGTCATAACACAGCCATAGATCACTACCACCGCCACGACTAAACTAAAAGTCTTGCTATTCCAACTCGCTTATACTTGGGCCCTCTTGCACGGCCGTTCTCTTCTGAATAAAGCAGAACACACACGAGTGAGATTGTATTCGACATCGACACATGCACATGGGGTAATAATTTTCCGTCTTGAAATATGAAACCATTCATTTTAAAGAAAAAGCCAGGAAAACGACGAACGCTGAATCGTGAATAGTGAAAGAGATGAAGGAGATTGCGAGGAGAAAAAGAACTCAAGAAAAGGAAAAATAAATAATCTCTTTACGAGTGCTGCTGCTCTTTATTTTGGCGTCTATCGAAAGTTTCAGCGTCATTTTTATAAAAGTTGCAAATTAAGCCTGCGCGCAATAAAGAGCCGTCAATGGAGAGGAAGGAGCCATTGAATGGGACGTGGAAGGCTGCGACGTGCGCTGATGAGCTGATAAGACGTGAGTTATGAATTATTAAGATCTCTTGGCCTAGAGGCCGAGAGCAAGATGACAAAGATTACGACATAAATTACATAATACTTATGGCGTTCTTCAATTAGAATCATTTCTTTCAGCTTAGATTTGCGCTGATCGTAAAAATCGCCGCCCCGCTGCCGAGTTTTATTTTTATTCCACTTTTAATGCCAACAGCAAACATTTAGCAGTAAATGGCCGGGCTCGGGCCGGTTAAGTTTATTCCACGTTCGCCTGTCTGCATTTTACCCAATCTCTTTCGCGTACGTACGTAATAATAAAATCCGAGGTATAAATATTATGCTCATAGCCTGACTGGCGGACCCTTCGCCTTCCCGTCTCTCGTGTAACGCTATCGGAACAAATTGGTTAATGTACCATTTACCATTTCATCCCGAAATATTTATACAACGGTTCATTCTTCACACAAACTCACACTATCTACGCATGAGGCAGGACTGAATTGTGTTGCATGTTTAGAATTCTAGAACCGTACTTCCCCATATCATCATCCAAATTCCAACTTTTTAGCTCTCCGACTCGCTCTTTTCGCGTCCGCGTTAGTGTTAGTGTTATTACACGCTCACGCTTCTCTCTTTCTTGCTTCCGAAATCACCATCACCAACTTTCAGGCTCCGACCGTATTGTTCCTGCCGTCTGCCTCATATTCATTGCACTTACGCGCAGTGAGCGCATTATCGTTCACGACGCAACGATGAAGCCGAGCGTAGATTTTTAATTATCTTTTTAAAAGTAAACAGGCACGACGGCTAATTGAATCTGGTCCGCAGTTCCGAGTCTCGGTCCGGTTCCTTTTCATGCTCGGGCTGAAGCTGAGGCTCGAGCTCGCAATTTTCATAGCCCATAATCCGTAACACGTATTCAATCCTCGAGCCGACACGAGCCTTGGCACTGCTTAGCAATAATTATGATTATGATTATTTATATTCGCATTTCCATTTCGTGAATAGTTCGCTTTAATTGGTTGAATATTTCTAGCTCAATATGCTCTTGAGTCGTATTTTCGGCATTTGGCAAGATTCCGCATACTCGCGCGCGTCATATTCAAATATTACTTATGATTTAATATGCTCGCATACTTTGTACTTGTACTCCGTGAGTACGTATTATTTTTGATCGCTTACGGTTATGATGCGATCAAGATAAGTGGAAATAAGTATTCGGAGTCGGAACTTTGTTCAGGCTCACATGGGAAAAATTGACAGACTTATTTCCTACGTCCTGGCGAGCTAATTTTCCGTTTAGCTACTCGAGTATGTGCTTAACTCGTGCCGCGCCGCGACGGTTTTGGCATAGGGCACAAGAGAGAATCGGTTGCCAATTCGACGAAAGGCATGCGAAAGCCTTGCAGAGTGATGCGTGCACATCTTGTGCTTGTGTGGTGGAATCACTCCATATTTTAGCTGTCAATCTGTGTAATTAAGCGTACTGACATTTCGTTATTCGCCAGTCTCTCTGTCGCTGTGTTCGGCTTCTTTATTGATGGGGCCAATTTATAAATGAATTCTACAAATTACCCGTGCGTTGCACTGCATTGGCTAAATGTAATTATATTGCTTGCCAGTCGTCTTCGTATAAACATAATTCCTAATCATGTCGTTATGTCTTAAGCTTCATTGAGCCAGTCAAGCTAGGCCAATTCGTACGGGCTTTAGCAGAAGCAGAGGAACAGAGTCGGACGGAGAGAAGAGAGAAGTAAAAGTCAAGCACTTTTAAACAGCCAACAGGGCTGACAAGAATGAGAACCTAAAGCTCGAGTCGCAGCGCTCAGCTCCTTGTTGTCTTTCTCTTTGCGTCGCACTAAATTGTCACCGTACATAAATACAGTTTCTGTTTTGTTACTTCATTCTTATTCCATTACGATTATGGAGTAGAGAAAGGCAAGGCAGAGCCGCTTTATTCAGTTGCAAGATGAAGTCCTACTCGCTACTGGTGCTGTGTATAGATACAGAAATTCATGTAATTATCATGATTGGTACAAACTGCGCAATGAAATACAATTAACTTCATGAAGAAATATGGCGAGGCAGCCTTTACTTGAATTGGAGTGTGTAAACCTTTCCCAGCCTTGTTTCGCTTCATTTTTTATTGCCCGCTGCACCACACAAGCAAGAGAGGCAAGCAACCGACCAAATAAGATGTTAAATTCAATGTGATATTTGATCAAGTCCCCGGAGACTGGAGACGCATTGGCGACACGTCACGTAAAATAAGTACAGGGTACAAGTCGGCAGTGATCTTTATATTTTTATATGGCGTAATGTGTGATGGCGTAAATCGACATTCTCGACGCATTTCTACCCCCATAAATCTCTGTTACGTTACGTTTAGCATCATCGAATAAAAAATAGAAGCCATTGGAAAAGTGTGTAACAGGACAGAGGAGCCTCTGCCTGCTCCGCGATCAAGATTAAGAGCCGATGATGATCATGATGTGATGGCTTATGGGACAGGGACACAAAATACACCAATACACGGGACGGTTTAGCGAATCCCTCGGGAGCTTTTCTCCACTTAAACTAACAAAGCTTTGCATCATCCCTGACATGGATATTTTTCTAATGCTTGTGCCGTGCTTCGATTAGAACTTTAGAGCTCGAATCCTTTTATCGTGCTCAAATTCAAACACAAGTACTAAAATTACTGCTTGGCGACTGGCACAAAGGAAGTTTGACGAGCTGAGACTCCACAATATTTCACAAACAATAAAACCGAGTGTTGATGAAGAAGTTTTTACGTACACGTTCAGTGCAGAGCACAAGCACAGAGGAGCTTCGCTTATTTATTTGTCTTGTATTGTCTACACATCGCACATTCTCCGCATGCACCAGTTTTATCAAAATAACCCCTGAAAAACTTTGCTGCCTTTTTTGCTCTTTACACTCGCACTCGTAAACGCATTAACGAAGTACGAACAGGGAGAAGAGAAAAGAAAGAGATTCTCTGCTTTTGTACTTTCATAAAGTTTAAACTTCACATCAACTTTTTCACTCATCTCGACGCATCTCGTCACATCTCATCGTGAAATCTGTGCTGCTTCTTGCTCGCCTGTCCAAACTGTTCCATCAAAATTTCTGTATTCATCCAGTGTAAAGTGTAAGTCATCCAAGTAATACTGTAATATATTCATTCCGAAAATACGCCAGCGTGCCAATGACTACGTGGCAGCATGGCAAAATGGATCTGTACAGAAAGGCGAGAAGCATCATCATGCTTTGATGATGAACGTTTTAACTTTGACTCATCTCGAGAGAGAAACTTCTCATATAACTTATTGGCTTCTCGCTGCTCTCTAAACTTTATTTTTACGTCCAACTTTTACATAATTCATCTTAAATAAACAAAATCAAGCAAAAACAATTTTCGTATTTTGTGCTCCGGCTCATAATTCTCATTTTCGGCCGAGTCTTTGCCTCTTCAATGCAAAAGCGCAACTCGAATATGCTTTTTGAGTTGTCATTCTCCACTCAGCCGTCATTTTGCCATTGCGAAATGACTTTAGACATAAATCTCATGCATTCTGCGTAATTCATGCTGCGATTTTTATTTCGAGCTGTAAATCTTGATTGGGCATAAAACCGTGAACGATAAAACTGGGAATTAAGAGAAAGGAAGGCAATGGATAATTTGAATGTTTATTTTACTTATTGTAATAAAGAGCCGTCGTAGCCGTGAAACTGTGAGTCTTGTCTTGTTTAGAAGATCTCGATTTAAGACTGTGAGTCTACTCTTCTCATTGGTGCCATTCCTCATACAGAATTCGAATCCACTTGAAGACGTCTTACACAAATATACATTCAATTAATATATGTAGGGCTCAGGCTTAGGCCTCGCCGTAGCCGTCGTCCTATTCGCCTTGGTTATTTTTATTATTGTGTGTTTATAAAAAGTCGAGAATCGAGAATAGGAGAAAATGTCTATGGCTCTTTTTCAATAACAAACAAAAAATCTCTCAAGAACGCTTCAACGCAGAGCACAAGCACCGTTCGCGTACATACACAAGATATATTGTAATGTAATAATAAAGAAATGGTTCGGAATATTGCAAACTGCGGAGTACAACTTCGACGCTTTAGTTTAGGTAAGAAAAATGGTTTCATTCGAGCACAAGAATAAGAAAGGAAAAATCAACAGCAATGCAATGCAATGCGTCATTTCTTTATTCTTGACTTTTTCCAATTTCGTGCAAGAAAGATTCCCATATAAATAACACTCGCAGAATTTGGAACTCATGAACATGGACCCACTTTTGCACCGCACTGGGTTTTGCAGTTCAGTTCGCGAGCGTTCGGTTAAATCAATTGAGAACTTGCTATAAATCATAAACCGTCGTCCGACGTCTCTGAAACTCTGAATGGCTGGGTCCATGGCCTGGCCTAGGAGCCAATAATTTTTGCATTAGCAATTCGAAATGATCAAGTACATCATTGAAGTGGAAAAACAAGTCGAGTTTATGTCAGGGAGCCAAAAAATACACGGTGAAGTATTTCCCGGGACGGGCGGGCGGCATTCAGTTTAAGTAAAGCGAGGCGGTGGATCAAGCCCATTTGCATCCAAATCATAGCCAATTTATTATATCCCAGCTAATTGAAGCATAGTAGTACGTGTTCGGGTCATGCGGCGCAACATCAAGGAGAAGAAAGAAGCAAAAAGACCATCGCCATCGTCATCTCGAATCCGGCAAGGATCAATTCAAGTCGAGTATAAAGCAAAAAGAGAAGCATGGACAGATAAATGGGATTTGCTCATCTAAATTTAGCATTTCGCATAATCGCAAAGTCGAAATACATCATCGTCATAATTCAGTCGCTTCTCTTGACAAGCGATTTAGAACGAAAGAATAAAGAGCCGGAACTGAAATACAAATTCATTAATTAAGAAGCCGTACTTGCGTACTCAAATGGAAGAACTCTTGGACGGCGATATAACATGTGACCCAAATTACATGTAATAGAATTTCCAGTCGCAAGATTGCTTTCGAACCGTAACATGAGCAAATCTCGCCGAAAGTATCCCGCAGAAGGAATCTCGCAACGAACGAATCTCACAGGAGGAAATCTCGCAACGATGTATCTCGCAGTGCAACAATCCCGCAACGTGCTAATCGCAAACAACCAAACTTATCAAACCCTTTAATTGTCACAGACTCAGCCTTCTTTCCACCAAAGGGCAGCCGTCTCTGTCTCGGTCACGGGGTACTGAAGGAGATGGGAAATATTACACACCCTTCAATCCTTCCAGTGTCTCTTCATTCCGTTTATTCTCATATCTGCCTTGTGCATTTCACATAATGCCATTGGTTGCGTTGTGAGATGGTTTTGTTGCGAGATTGCTTCGTTGCGGAATAGTTTCGCTGCGAGATACATTCGTCGCGAGATTCCTTCTGCGGGATTGCTTCGTGCGGGATACGTTCGGCGAGATTCATTCGTAAATTCCTTTCAAACTATGACACATGTTCGTGTTAACTTCCAATCTTCTGAATTGTCACTTATCAATCAATGGTTTGCGGAAGACGTATGAGTGAGATGGAAGATTAGAAAGATCCATATGAGATGTAAAAAATGTAGTTATATTTGTGTACAAGAAATACAAAGTCTTTAAACATTTTTTTTTTGCTTTTTGGTGTAAAGACACTCGAAAAGTAGGCACTGAGAAATCCGACACATTCTTTCCTTTTCATTCACTACCACGCTGCCTTGCTGTTACAGCTTAATGCTTGGTGATGGGGCGCATTTTGGCTGGAAATGATTACTAAATGCACATTTTTGTATTGGCTTAGTTGTCACTGCAAAACTTAGTTTGATTGAAAACTTCTCTGCATTTTGCAGTATGCAATCTTCTCCACAGTAAGTTGGGTTAACCTTAACCCTGCCGCTTTGCGGGGAACAGCAGGAGTGTTTTTAGGCGAAAAATATTGCAAAGTGGCGTGAAATGAAAATCTGTTCGCCAGCCCGTCACGACGACGCGGGATGGAATGCAGGTGTTTGCATTTGCATCATCTGCTCTTCTCATTTGAGCCAGGCTCGGCCGGCAAGTGATTCGCACACGTAAACTCGCGTCCACGTGCCACGACAAGGACCAGACACCAGACCGGCTACGCTAACTTTCGCAAAATTCCCGTTAGCCATTGGGTTACTGATTTTGGAATGGAAAAGGACAGCTGGTGATGACGGTGACTTTGAAAATTAAAACGTGCTGAGTATGCAGTGCGGTGCAATCCGCGGCAGCTGATAAAGCTTCACACAGGGCAAGGCTTACGGAGAGCCATACGCGATATTGCTATTGTTATTATTATTATTATAATTATCTGATTCCGGGGTCAATCTCCATCCATCCACCCTCCACCTGTCTTAATTCTCAGTACAAATAAATCAAAGCAGCAGGGTCGTGAGAGTTTCACTTGTTGCGTACAAGCTGCGCTTGTTTTGATTTTTAAAGCCATAATCCTTGGCGTGGCAAATGTGGACAGCCTGGCAAACTGCGAAATTCCGATGCGGTACGCATCTGCTACAATTGCGAAGTGCGAAAACTGACCTCACATACTTCACACACAATTCGATCAGAATTTAAACCAAAAGGCAATTAAGATTCGTAATACGATTAATCAGCCTCGTAAGTCGTAATCTTTTGACAAGCCCGTCTTGTGCCTCGCTGCAAGGTGGCTTGGCGCGTCTCGTCTCGTCTGGCAAGCGCGCGTCTGGCGAATATGTCAATGTCAAGTCGCAAATGGCGAATAGAGATTGACATATGGATGACGAAGTGCGGTGCAACGCAGCGATTAACGCACGCACAATGAGACTGAGTGAGCAAAAAGGTCAATGACAATCACGGGCAAAAGGAAACCAGTTTAGTTTAGGTAAGACGCGACTTAATTTGTATTCCATCAATGTCATTTGTCAAATCACGACAAATACTCGTTTGACAAACAGGCGAGTATTAAATTGCTATTTGCAAAAAATGCGTTTACGTATGTCGCTTGGTAAATCGAGACGCGTGCAATTCCTAATTCCAACTCGAGTCCAGTGTTGCACTACTAATTAGAATATTCATGACAAATTATCGATGTCACAACAGTCAGGCTGGGGTTCATAGCCCTGACTGGTTTGGAGAATTGCAATTTGGTCATCACAGGCTACGTCTTTTCTCGTTTACCAGCCATATAATAAGTCTCAAAGGAAAGGCTTTATTTATTCCAGGTCATCTCGAAGCCAAGTGGCTACAGGCATGGTGGACGACCGATGAGCAAATCTGAATAATGCAGAACGCAATGCATTCCTCAACAAAAAATTAACGAATACATGAATTGCTGAATTGCATTGATTGCTAGACATTGTAAACAAACCTTCGATAATAACATGCCAGTGCTTTAATTCAGCATCTGCATTTCGCCATTGAGCAGTGACGCGCAAGCTCCTGAAGCGAAATTCAGCCCGGGCCCGGATTTCGGTTCCCCTTCAATGACCCACTACGTAACTTCATTCCAATCAAATTGGTTACGCGATTCCCGTTTGTGACAACTTGATTTTAATATTCTAGAGCTGAATGCGATGGAGACTCTGAATGACTCACAGCGTAACTCATTTTATGTATCATTTCACACCTTTCTCTCTCACTCTTCTATTCTCGCGTACGAGCATTCATAAAAGATTGTCTTGTCAATCATTCAGCAACGCAATGAGAAAGATTCTATGAGCTCGTGAGCGATGCAATACAATGCCAGAATTAATTTACTCTCGCATAGCGTATGGATTTGCCTTTTCACGGGCGACGGACGCGCTTTGAAATATCACTGTGATATTACTTACGACATGCGTTCAGGCAGTGTCAGAATAAAGCGAACAAGACACGCAATCTCTTCGTAAAACCAGACCAGGGAAATCGAGACTGTTCAAGTTTGATGCCATTTTGAGTATGATTTCACAAACTGATACTTGATGAACGTGAGAAAAGGTTAGAAGGCACATTTGACCAAAAACAGTTAAGCCCGGGGTCAGATTTCAAATTCGAAATTAAAAACAGCACTCGAGCTCAAGCACTCTTCAAATTATAAGTGGGCTGCACCTTTGACACTTTGTGTTTTGGAAACTGAAACTCATTATTCTCTCATTCTCAATTTTAAACCTACACAGTTTCCAGGCAATTCAAATTACTTAACCAAGGTTCCCCGTCGAGAGATGAGTACAAAAAAAAATTAAGATGAGCATAAATCTGAAAATCAAGACTCGGTCTTAAGTGGGTGCACGAGTCTTGTGGAGCGATGAATTATTATTGCCGCATCTTACAAGAGCGAGCACAAATAATTAGCCAACAACGCACAACATTTCTGTTCATTGTTGACAACATTCTAATACTATTTGCAATTAACGTCTAATCCGTTTGCAATAAATCGCGGTCACGTCTTCCTTATAAATAGAGTCACAGAATTGCGTAAACTCTTCCACTTACGTACTTAAAATGATTAATGCGACCAGATTGCCTATTACAGGCATTTCGTTTTGGAAAAATTGCATTTTATTTACATAAATAAATATTTATGGAGAATGTTTACACGATTCACTGGGCTCACTTCATACATCGAGCTTGAAGTTCATATTTTATGGTGATGAATTTCTCATTTCGTTCGTACGTATTTCAGGTGAATTAATTCATTTACGTAATTTATCAATAAATTTTAGTTCCGTCGTGTAGCACCGCTTTCGAATAGCAATAAGGTCCAAGAGCGAGTCGTTTGATTCAATTAATGTAAGTTTAAGACCATTTTCGATGTTCGACTCCCACAACTTGTACCACGTAAAGACGTAAAATGGTGGCCTTGTCCCATCACTTCGCTTAGACAAATACAGACCGCAAAAAAATGTAATTTATTTTTGTGAAGCATCTCGTGCGAATGAGCCTGATGGGAATCTTCTCGATATGACTGTCCCACTCATCTTTCCCAAGAATATCAAAATACCCTGCTTGGCTGTCTTTTCATTTACAAATTTAACCCTAGAATTTTTTCATCTCCTTGTCTTTGATTTGCCTTCTTCATTCATGCCCGTGATGATATTTGAATTTTTCTAATCCCCAGTCAAATGCAAGAGACGACAAAAATTATCCTGCTTTTGATTTTTAAAATATTTTCGCCTGATTACTCTCGTTCACAATCACAACGAACCCAAATTTTGAAAAGACAATAGCAATAAGAGTGAGAAGGGGACTAAGAATTGGGTGCGATCGTGCAGTGCGGATGAGCAGAAATATTCGACCCGAATCATACCCAAATCATGAGCCACGCGATTAATTTTCCATTTTTATTTTATGAAATCTCCCGAAACGAGAGAAAAGCATTGAGTACGGAGAATAATAATAGAATTTGTGGTTCAAATTAAGATTTGCTTAATAGAGAGAGTCAATTGCAGCAGGGCAGGCTAATAGGATTGTCATTTGCAAAGGTGGGAAGTTTGTGACAGGATAGCTCTGCTTGTGAACAAGATGAGTACATGATCCACGTCTCCCGTCGCTTCTAATTTTTTGAATACCGTTGCATTCGGAAAGTCGGAAGCATGGATCGGCATACAAGTTGCATGTCTTGTGATGGTGAAGACAATAGGAATGATTATTACTCGAGATCTCAATCTGGACGAATTAATCTCCATTCACTTTCTGAGACGATAAAGTCGCGAATGACTTTTGGATCATTTCATTTCAGTCACTGAACTTTGAAATACGTCTTCAAGCTCTGACGCACACACGGAAGGTAATTTCAAGAGTTTACGAGTTATGACTGAGGTGCAAGTGTTAGCAAGACAAATATAGCAAAAGAGACAGAAATGGCGATACAGTAATTACGACCCTAATTTCAGGGATTTACGAGGCGAATTATCAGACAGGCAAGCAAGGCAAAGGCAATGCATGTATCGTTTCACACATCCACGACGTAAGTTCAATAAAATTAAGACCCATAAGCGCCTGAACTGGTATTTGTAATGGCTCCACTCTGCGAGATAATAAAATGAGAGCAGAAGACAGAAATAATGATCGCAGGTCATAAAACATTTAAGGAGAGACTCGCTGCTCATAAAAGAATATTCTCTTGTCGATATGGAGTTTTCGTCTTTCGCTTGGAATATAAGTTTCTTATTTTGATGACATCTTCGAGCTTCTTCGTCTTCGTCTCCGTTCCGACTGCTATGAGTCATGGTCGTGAAGTGTCACTCATTTGGTGTGATGCTTTTTCATTCTGTTGCGCCTTTCTCTCGATCATGCAATGCACATCCATAATTGAACTTTACAGCCACACAGCCATCAATTTCGATTTTCAATTCAATTTGCTTTTGCTCTGTTTTCCCTTCACTATACATCATCTTGTCAAGCTAACCCGAAAGTATGTCCAGCACTACGATGGACGCGCGCTGCTGTGGAGAAGTCAAGTCTTGGCTTTGCTGCTGCTGCTGCTGCTCATTGCTATACCGCAATAACAATATGGAAATAAAATGGACCAGGATGATGAAAGTTGTAAAAAAAATAGACGCAGTCGAGGCGAGTGGCAGAACCCATCAAACCTATTGCGATTGCTGTTGCCAAAATTGCTATTGCATACATATAATAACACCGTACACGCATTATTCTGCATAATTTTGTCCGCCACCATGAACGTATTTTTGACTTGTCCCTTTTTATTACTTTTTCAGCAAATCCGGATCGCGGAGAGGAAGCTCGCTCGGAGGTACAATTCAATTTGTAAAATTCACTTATTTGTTTTTCTTTTTAGAGTCCAATAAAATGATGGAGGAGAAGAGAGTAGAAAATATTTCAGCACACATGGCCTGCTGCTCGCAAATAATAAAATGAGATATACTAATAGACATTGAAGCAATATCGCAGTTACACCATCGACCATCCTAGTGCACTGGTGCCAGTCAAGTGCACAGGCTTAAAGTTGTCGTTGCGTATTTGCAATTATGGTGTAATTTTAATGTTATCCGTTTTCGTAATGTTTATGCTAAAAGATCCGGTTTATAGATTTTTGACGAGTAAAAACGCATAAAATTCAAAATTTGCCAGACTCATAGGCCGACTTCAGACCATGTTAGAATTTACGCTTCGCGTATAAAATAAACGTCAGATATTAAATCGTACGTGCATTGAACATGGATTTTAGAAAAGTCAATACTCACATAAAATATTTGCTAAAAATTAAGACCAGTCATTATTAGTGCTATTTTTAACGTAGACCTCTCTTGTCTCTTGACCGTAGAATCAGTATGAGCTAAGACACATAACGAAGTAACTATAATAAGCTACGTTACGAGGACACGGGAGACCAGTATGAAGCAAAAGGACGATATGATTTCCCTGCTTTTGGGAAGGGAAACAGCACAATAAAATTGGAGGATGGCGAATAAGAGTCCAAGTCGAGTGCGAGCAATAGAGTCCATCAAACTTAAGAGTTAAGAAATAAATGGCAATCGTTCTCTGCTTTCTCGCATTGTGCTAGCCACTCCGCCACTCGATGGGTAATTTCTCGTGTGCTTGCGCCCACAATCCTAGAATGGTGCGGGGATTGAATTTTCTACTCTAATTGGCTCTGTCAGTCAAACAAATCGTTTTCCGAGAACGAGAAAGACGAGATCGTTGAATCGCCCTTCGCACTTGCAGCGTTCAGCCTCTCCTTATTCGCACAGCATCTATCCCGGTCTCAATAGACCAGAAAACACAAGAGACCACACCACTATCACGTTACATCATTCTTCCAATGAAATGATATCATACCCTACTCCTACAGTTCCTAAGTTCATCACACCACACAAAACTATTTCTATTTTAATTTACTCGTTCGTGGATAAACAATACTAAAAAAATAAGTTTTGGGGATTTTAATAGCAGAGGCGATTGGGAAAACCATTCGAAGAAAAGTTTACCCACTTTATGTGCCAATTTCCTATTATGACTTTTCACCGTAAGAAAGGAAAACTTTGCCTGTTCAATATGGAGCAATAAAGTGCACTCTCGTTCAATCATTTACACGGACCGATAGCAGTGCCGAAAGAGAGATATTATGCGAAGAATTAATATCATAAACATTTATCGCGACGGCTGTTTTGTCTTCTGACCAAAAATAGCACTATAGAAATTAAATTCAAGTCGTTCCATTGTAGTGGCGAATGTGAGAATTAAGACGATAACAGTAACGGAATGCCTAAATGGCTTAATTTATGTATTGGCTAAAACTTTTCGCCATTTGCCGTTTAGAAAATTCATTTAATGCAAAGATTTGACGAGGAAAAGCGGGGGTACCGAAACAAGTGAACTTTACTTCCTGTTCTTGTTCACTGCGAATCCAATAAAATAATGGCCAAGCACAACTCAATTTCCTCAACTGCGTCGTCCGAGCACATGCCCACTCTTGGGATTTTAATGAACTGGCAAGTCAACCGAAAAAGTGCGCCGATTTCTTACTTTAGTGAGCTAGACCAAGACCTACCAACTTTTCTATTTTCCAGCGAACCAACAAATCTCCAAGTTAAAAGTAATGTACGAAATACGAACAATATAATCTGTTACATATAGCGATGGAGTATTATCATACGTACTCAAGAGATTTGACCGCGCGTGGCCACTAGAGAGGCAAATAAAGCGTATAATGCGAAATAGGAAATAATCGAAAAACAAAAACAACTCTTTGACACAAACACTAGCCGAGAACCGAACACCGAGAAAGGTCTTTAGGTAAATGTAGGTAACAAATACCGCCGAGTTTTGGATTTACGAACTTTTGCCCTCTCGTCGCTCCAAGTAGCAACAGCAGCAGTAATCTAAAAAATGGACTTTCATATAAAAAACCGAATCAACTCTTTCTCTTCGCGTCCAATTCCCTGGCGTGATCCGTGTGCATTGTGTATTGCGTATTAGTTTCATTGTACCATAATCTCAATCGTACACGGTTCATTACAATCAAAATACGAGACAGAGAGAAAGACCAGACCTGGCACGACTCGGCTACTGTGCAGTATTGTTTATCATGACTCCCTCATTGAACTCAAACCCAAAACGGCTACCGTCGTCCGCGTGCAATAACTCTTTTTCTCCTTAACCAGACCGTACGAAAATAATAAACCCCTTCGCAATATGATATTATTACCATTGCCATTGAATCGAGTAACAGATTCATAAGATGATGGTGCAATCTCATATCTCAAGAGTTTTCATTGAATTGCACCAACACTTCAACATATTTTCCATTGAAATGCATTCAGTTGATTCATTTCAAGCCATACACGCGTAAACAATTGAACGGAAATGCAGAGCGAGTAATGAACACTGAATCCTCTCCGAGTCCCAGCACCCAAACATCACACACGTAAGAATTCATTGCAATTCAAGAGCCGTGTACCAAAGAGCGCTCAAGCTTAATGCAATATCGTTGTGTTGCCCGTTTTATTATGAAATCGCCCGTCCCGTTATGTTTGTATTTCCTATTTGAACAATCATCATCTCAACTTCATTGCACTGTATTCATATTCACGAGATAATTTTATCTTGAACACGACACAGCACGGAACACGGGTTGTGATTCGGTCGTATCTTTAATACTCGCACTTTTTACTCACTCACAAGTGAGGTCGTATGTCACCCGGCTCTCCGCTCTTTGTGCTTTGTGACACGCGAATTGGAGTATGAAATGGACAAACAACCAATCCGCCTGGGTAAAGAGCAACCCTTTCTTTATGTCGTAGCATAAAGTGCTGCTGCATACAAATGCGGCATGAAAGAACCAAACGAAGGAACGCTTCGGCACTAGACTCATTGAATTTCGTCTTCTTGGAAGTGGAGTGCGTACCCTTTCTTAAGAAATGCAAGAGCAAGACCCGAAGAGGATGCAAGTAGTCGTAAAAATAATGAAGGGATGAAAATGAAAGACGAGACGAGACGCATAGCGATGCGATGCAGTAAACAGAAGAAAGAAGAGAGAAAAGGGTAAAGGATGATTATGATGATGATGATTACTGTGAAAAGAACTTTTAGTCATACATCTGCTCTTCTTCTCCGTCGCTGTCAATGTTGCTGCATGCTGACGGCCTTGGCCAGTACGAGCCAACAAAAACTGACCAAGAAATAACACACACAAAATACACACGCAGTCTCGAATGAACGTACTCGTATTATTGCGATGTGAGTGCGAGTTAATTCTTTCATGATTACAAAAACCAGAATGCAGTGCAGCAGGCTGGACAGACGGTGACCGGCAGGGTTAAATTTCTTGTCTCAATTCATTTCTCAACAATGTAACCTTTTAAAATGCGTACTTGCTTGTTAGAATAGCACTCGAGTAATCCACCTTCAAACGAGTAGCAGCAATGTCGTAGTCGTAGCCGTACGCGTACCTGATTTCATGTACGTACGGACCCGCAGTGCACCCAGTCTTAGCGAAGATCGGGCCAACAACAAGAGAGTGCGGGCTAGCGAGCGAGCCGGCTGCTGACTTAATCATTTGAGTACCAATCGAGTACTTCGTACAATAATAATTTATCCAGTCGATACAAAATTCATAAGAACGACGAGCGCGAGCGCCTTGAATATTTTTATCTCACAAAGAAAATATTCAAATTAGGCAAAAAAAACTCAACCGGGCTCGGCTCACGCAAGGCGAGGAGCCAGCGCA
Source organism: Mesaphorura yosii (assembly GCA_009869945.1). Lineage (NCBI taxonomy): Eukaryota > Metazoa > Arthropoda > Collembola > Poduromorpha > Tullbergiidae > Mesaphorura > Mesaphorura yosii. The sequence continues at coordinate 74,625 of WIXG01000208.1, forward strand.
GAGTTAATTATTGCTAAACTCGATCCATAAAATTGCTTAAGAATCGTACATACATCGCAAAGGGTGTAATGAAATTCAGAAGCATTGGCTAAATGGAAATTGTCAACCCTCAACACAAACTCCGCAGAATGAGCAGTGCATTTCGACTGTAACACAAACGTTCTTTCCTACCGCAATTTCATGTGGAACACACAATAGGCCCACTAATGAGTAACGAATTGAAAACAGTCATGGATCGGTACAGAACAACAAAAATGTCTCCGGCTCATACACACATTCTTCAATTCCCCGTGCGTACGAAGGGTTGCAATTTATCCCGTTTTATCGACACCGTCATGCTATCTTACAAATACGCAGCTCGAAGAGTCTACCGTCATTGCGATTTACCCTTTCTGGCGGGTTTGCATTCGGTTCGTGTGCTATTTTCGTTCGAGTAAGTTCTGCGGCCCTTTCCACATTCAGACTCCGCAATTCAAGTTTGAATATTAACCACGGTACACAATGCCTTAAAGTTACTAGTTACTTTCTCTCGTGTTTACAATGCTCAAAGCGAAGGCACCAGGCAGGCACGGAGTAGCAGGTCACGTATGATAAGGTGTAAAAATATGGGGCGTCAGTTGGAAGCATACATAATCAAGCATGCAATGCAAGCATGCATGCATGGGCTGATGCCCGTTCATTCGTGGTTCTGCAAGTCGGCGGAGAAGAGCAGATGGTCATCCACCACCACCACCGACCAAGCACCATCATCATTATACTCCCTGCACTGCTTTTAATGTTTCCAATGATAGCTTCTACCGTGTCATGCTGTGCGTGAGTTCTGATGTCTATTAAATCCAATGATGAAAAAGCGGTCCATGCTTGGAGTCTTGATTCTGGATCCTGTGACAGGATTTCCACTCGACTTTCGAGACAACGCAAATGACATTTACTTTCAGTTACAAATTAACTGGATTAATTGCAGTGAGTTGGAATAACAATGAGAGTTATTCGCGCGGGATACACGTAATAAATTACGGACAATTTGGAATGTCAAAGTCAATAGTCAAGGTAAACGCCAACATGCCGCGTGTCTCTGGCTGGCCAGCAGACGGTGCCGTGCAATCAGACGCGTCTTTGAATTTAAAATTCAATTCATGATACAGCACTAAATAATCAAATAGTACAAGAAAGCTGGGCTCTGGCACGAGCCAAACCACGTCGGAGTAGCTTGCCATGCTTCCCTCACCGTTATGTAAAACTTAATCCCAAAATTTCAATTCCAATCGTTTACTCAACCCGAAACTTTCCAGGCTGAGTCGGGCACATTTCAAGAAATCACGTTCAATGAAAATTACCGGCCATTTGAGCTCCAGCTTCGGCCACGCTACGCGTTCAAAAATTATATTCATAAAGTATATTATTATTACGATCATCAACATAAGCCATAAGCTTTTGCTTTTGCCTCTCGTCTCTTTCATGCTGATCAAACAGAGTTCAAAACCAAACCCAAGTCCAAACTGCGGCTGCCGCCGATGCCAATTTCATTGATTCCATGCCTGGTCATGTCCGACGGCGAATCAAGTAAATGTTTGGAACAAGAACCATGAATCCTTTTGATTTCAAACAGAATCCATCCGACAGCCTTTGCCTTTGTTCCTAATTGCTACTTTAAAAACTCAGTTAAGACCAGTGAAGAGAGAGCCAAGACTAAAATTAAAGTTTGAATGCTCAAGGAGTACGATCACTGATTACACGCTGTCAGTAAATTGGCAGCACGCAAGGGCTCGCTACTTGGGACTCGGTCTGGTAGCACTTAACTTTTACAAATGGGTACCGACTCAACCGAACAGAGAAAGGCAATTTTAAGGTAAAAAGAGAAGGCACAATGTATCGCTCATTGACGCTAACTCAGCCGAGCACGCGGTACAGATCCAAAGCCATACAAGAAGCAAAAGAAAAGAACATTACATCGTACAACAAATGATGGAATAGCAAATAGCATGTTTGGAAATCGTTAAGAGTAGTTTATAGCTCGGTCCTAAAGAGAATCAGTGTGCATCTTTCCTATTAACTGGCTGGTCGTGGTGCCTTTTTTTACCGTTTTACCATCTCTAGAGTCTTAATGACATTGAAACAAAAAACAGATCAATTATTCCTGGAAAAGGAAAAATGAGCACCGAGAAATAGATGCGAGCGGAAAGATGATCCTATCCATTTTTGCACTAAACGCTAGCAATTACTCCTATATTGCTGTTTTAAACCAGAGATTAAATGAACACGAACGCGAACATTAAGCCAGTTGTAAAACAACCATTAACCGAGTATCTTGTTCGGGTCGTTAGGATTCACAATTCCCTGCTTGGGTCGGTCAAGACCTAAGCTAATGCTTATCTCCTACTAACTAGAATGCATTTGAGGTGACTCTTTATAGCTCCCTTGACCAGACCAAAAATATAGCGTATTTTCCGATTAAAGTCTATTTCACTAACTCGATCGCTGTTGCTCTTTATTTACTCGCCATCGACAGTTGGCAATTTTCTCACACTTTACCATGCAATGCTTTGGCTTATCCTGTACGCAATACTGCCATTGATCAGTTGATCCATTGTGTGCTCAGCATTTATGCGCTAGTGAGCAGCCTAGTTAAATTCCTGAATTCCAGTACGCTGGAGGTTAAATATGTATGAATATTTTGAAAACACTTCAATTCATTTCAGCCTTTTGAAAGGCGGAGGCTGCGTGCTTCTCTAAGTTAAAAGTTTCATCCGCAACCTTGGAATACATTCGATTCATCAAAATTTTGCACTTTTCAAAAGTCAATTTGTGAATAATCTTGCCCTGTACTCTCGATTTTCAGTTTCACCAGCAAACTGTGGATACACTGAATACATTCATTAAATTCGACTCTGGTGTTTGGTCCAATAATTTCGAACACAGATTTCATTCATCCGATTCAAGCCGGGCGTAATTCATATCTGGTGTGCCTTGGGATCATGCATCACCAATTTTTCTAAACAACTTCATTTTAAATATAGAACTCGCCGTTCGCCCACACGTACGCCAAGAAATAAGAAACTGTAAACTGCAATTTGCATTGAGTCGCGATCACAAGCCATTATTTGCGACTTGCAACACCCCAAGAAATACACACGCGTAACATCATTATCCATCGCCTGTCTATTTGCAATTTACAATTTGCAAAAGCACTTAACAAAGAAACGGGAAACGATATGTGAATGCGAGTGTCTGACTGACGCTACGCTATCCATTATCATTCCACGAAAACACTCAAGCAGAAAGTTTTCGAGAAAAAGGATGCGCTCGATAGCATCCTTAGTATTCAATTAGATGTAAGCCACCTCGGCAGTCGGTCCCGTCCTCATCTGCCTCATTTGTTCGTGGTAATGAGTGACACAACTTGAAAGACGAGGAGACGAAGACTTGACATTTCGCAACTTGCAACTCGAGTTTTAAATGGAGCCATAAAATTGTAATCGCAATTTCGCAATCGCAACTGCGAACAATTGCCTAGACTTGGGAGACATGTGCCCATGTCTCTTAGTCTTTGGCCGCAGATCGTTAATTAGACCAAGAGACAAGACAATTCGTGCATCTACCCGTTTCAACCTTACACATCCACGGCACTGTTAACATGCATTGGCTAAAAGAACGCTTTTCAGGTGGATTTTGAAAAGAACAGATGTTGTGCATTTTTTGTCCAAAACGCAAACTCGAACGCGACGATGATGCTAAACCTGTTGCTGTTGCACGCGTTTGTGCTCATGATAATATTCTGCTTTGGTACCCTGTCCGCTTAGAAAAATGTATGGACTGGATGTGCGCGTCGTGCGCGGCTTCATTTTATTGAGTACAGCCTATTTAATATGCATTATTATTGCGGTTAGTAAATTGACGTGGAAAAATTCCTCCATATTCACGCAACGAGCAAACGAGCCTGCCAACAAGATTCCTCGCCAACCACGGTGAATATTTTACTTGCTACGCAAAATTACGAGCTACATACAAGCAAAGACATGGTGCTTCGCCTGCGCTGGCCATGAAGAATCGATTGTCAGTACTCGGCACAAACGGAATTAATCTAACCTGTGCTGCCGCTGCGAAGATGAGATCAAAGGCCGCGGCCTGATCAACCGAAGACAGGGCATAAAGCGTCTCTTCAGGAAGCAGTCCCGGCATTTTGGCGTTGGTGCTCGCGTTGCTTACGGCTACTTGATTTTGATTACTCGAATTACTCATCGTCTGGCCGCTGCTGCCTTGCCGTGCCGTAAAGCCGCCATTATCGCTTGACTTTGATACGTGGCTATTGTTAGTATTAATGTCAGCTTGGCTTTGCTGCTGTTGCAATCATTTATAATCCAAGCTACGGTGTCAAGCCAGAACTATGTCGTGCCGCTGCTGTTGTCGTAATCTTTCCAATTCCCAGAGGTTAAATTACAGGAGAAATGTTCCAGCTTAAAGCTCAAAGTGAAGTTATTTCTTGACAAAATGTTTGCACTTTCTGAAGATGACAATGATGAGGAAATTAATACTCGTTGGACTCAATATCGTAAAAATAAACTACACGTCATTACTGTACTTCACCACAATTGAGTTGGTCACACCGTAAATCTCATGTAGTCCGTACTAACCCGGTATGGTCTCTCAAGCCTAAACGTATCACGGTCACACTAAATGACGCACTTCGCAAAAATTGCTAGGCCGTCTAATTGAATCTGTCCTTCAGGAATTTAATTTCGATTGTCAGAGGCACAAGTCGCTGATTCAAATTCACATTACGGATTTATAAACACAGCAAAGAGAGAGATGAAACGATGCAGCCCTTAAACTGAAATTGAGAATTTGAACCTAAATCGCTATTTCCTTTGCGGTGGAGCAAGCACTGATTGTATACAAAAGCTGAGTTACAATCTTTACGTTAACTGAAAAACTCGGAGATTTGAACGCGAAGAAGAGCAAGACAGGAAAAAGCAGCAACAGCAGTCTGGCTGGCTGGCTGCCGAGCGATCCCCAAACCGAGCTACGAAAAAAGGGAACCTGACCGAGCACTTAATAACCTGGCGAAATGGAAAGTAAAGTAAGATGTTGTGCATGTACGCGTACTTTGCAGAGGATGAGGTAGGACCGTGAACCATGAACATCCGATCATGCATGAGGACTCAAGGCTCAAGGGACTCCTTTAAAGTTTCGGGTTATTTCCACTTCCAGCGTAACCACGATTTGTTCTACCTTTGCAGTACCCCGTGCTCTTATTCGGTAGCATTCATGTGTTAAGTTGTACCAGTTTGAGAGAATTGAGGAGTAAAACAATAAAAAGGAAAACCTTGTCAAGAGTCCCGTAGTTCCTCCGACCAACCGAAGACCGTGATCGCGATATTCAAGGCTCCATGCTCCAAGATGCGCAACATGGACTTAATCAAGAGCGAGGGAGCTCGGATCGTCGACGACGATGGAGGGGAAGCAAGATTTAAAAAGTTTGTATGCACTTTATCCAAGAACCATGATTGTTATATTGAATAAGGCTGCACGCTGATGCACTGCTATTGCTTTTGCTGTGGTCGGATCTGGTACCTCGTCCATTGTTGCAGTTACAGGGCAGTGTTGCATGTTAGACTTACTTCATTGCTATGTTGCACACCTCAATACCCGGGAGATGAAAAAGCTATCTCGAATTTTGAGCAAGGGATGCTTTAACTCTGGCCTGGCAGTGACTGTGGTAATGTTCCGCTCTGCGCGCTGCTCTCTTTTCCATTTTTCATGGACCCACTGAACTCCTGAACGCATTGAACCCGAATTACATCCCTCTACTAAAAATATCAACAATTCGGTACATTCTTTATTGATAATTAAACACACACCAAATGGAGATACGGCAGTTATTGAAAGAAAGGTGCCAATGTTTGTGCAGTAAGCTTCAATCACGCGTGCATTCTCGCCAAGCCGTAATTAAACTCATTCTGTCTACTCATACAGAGCACACACATTGAGCGAGTCGAGTGCGCGCACGACTTGTAATTTTGTTAAATTTAACCTGATTGAGTTGCGTTTATTTATGAAACATGAATTCTATTCCTCATATTTTGAATACATTTTTCCCTTTTCATCTTCACTTTAACTCAGACGCGTCATTTTTCACATCCGTTTCGGTCAGCACATGAAATGAAATGGACATGAATATGAATACCCTGTCGACAGTGACGGGAAGAAATCCTTGAAATATCATCTACGCTTGAGATATGAACTAAAAGGCTTCTTGAGTGCAGCGCAATACATTTAGCTAAAAATACACGAATATCTTCTCAACATTCTCTCCGAGCAAGTTCTGAAGAAATGCGAAGTACTGAATCGGGATGACGAAGTAAAAAATGAAACATTGCTTCTTGACTCTGACACGTTCGCTTGTCGGTCGGTCGGTCGAGCCGAGATTCGTGTGCCTACTTGCAGTAGGAAAGTGAAATGAGGAGGAAATGCTTCGTAACCTATTACGCGCTTCGCTAGAATATTTCCTGCTTGCCGTAATAAGCTATCATCATCATAACCTCCAAGCCAAGAATATAAACTCTAATGATTTGGTCCAGCAAAGAAGTGTAGCCACGCTTTTGTGTCGTGCAGTCGGTCGTAATGCAGTAGCAGTAGCCTTTTGATCTTTCTTTCCCGATCGCCGTCCGCGTCCAGGGCTGTGAAAAAGGAGTCGACCGACTGCTCGGTCTCGATCCGATTCGCTTCCATCTCTTTTCCACACCAAACAAGACTTTCTTTTTATTCCGTGTCTCAGAAAGAATATTGCTCACAATGAGGCTCAGTATGCCGGAGTAGAAAGTTGGGCTGTACTTTTCCTTTTCGTACGCCGTGGACGGACGAGGAAATGAAATAAATGGACCTCTTCTAAGACCTGGACCGAACTGCTGCTCTTTCGCTCTTTTATTGAATTCATGCACAATGACACAATTGTGTGCGAGCAAGCCGAATCTTTCGCCTTGCCTTTGACAAGAATAAGATTTTTATCCTGCGACACCGATGCCGGAACGGATACTTACTGCTTAATGGTTGGTCATCTGCCGCAACTCTTTCCATTGTCCCGCAGTGTCGTCGGATGACAAACACGGCATGGCAAGGTGTCCGGTTTTCGTTTACACAACAAAGACGCACGGTGCATGAGAATAACAACAATGACAATGACGACTTTATGAAATTCTTGCGAGTGAGCGCCTGAGACTGAAGTTTGAATAATAATGAATGTGAGCACCAGCTTTACCCCATACGGAGCTACCGGAAAGAAATCTCGACTTGGTGGAAAGGTGCAAAAGTTAACAAGGACAAGTTTGCATTGTTAAAATATTTGGTGCATGGTTGTGGGCGATAGGCAGCGAGCCCAGCCTGCTGCTGTCAGTCATAATACATCGTGCACTAAGCTTTGGGACGAGCGACCTTCGTTACGACCACGGACTGGCTTCCGCCACGTCACACGTTGCACATGTCGCTTGTTTGTAAAAAATCAGAGCTAAATGCTTTTTGATCGCATCATCCAGATTTCTGATTACGATGAAATCGATCAATCAAGTGACACGAAAAACCTCACTCCGACGAAAATTGACGTCGCGACGTCAATGAGTTAAGTCACCCTCAGCAGCTAATTTGGAACGCTTGGGTTTAATGACATTGAAATGTAATCGTGATTACGGCATATGGTAGCTATGTGCGCCAGGAATAATAATGGCCGTGTGTCTTACTCGCTTGGTAATAAAACAGTTCATAATTGCGTCTATTCAATTTTTCTCAGTTTCAGTTTCATAATTCCCTAAGCTCTTAATTCAACAAGAGTCAGAGTCTCTTTTAATCCGAGTTAAGATTCCATAGTTAATGCCCTGCCAAAACGCTTCACCTTCAATGTTCCTGACTGGAAAGGATTTCAGAGCCAAGCAAATGAAGTCAGTCTTGCACGCATCAGTTGAACTGAAAGGGGCAACCTCCATTGGCTGGCAATGGCAATGAGGTCCCAGAGAAACGCGTTACGTAAAGTCCGTCGGTCGAAAGGATCTCCGAAATACGAGACGATCGTGTCGTGTCTTGGAAAATAAAACAGGACGTGGACGAAGATGAGGACGGATTTTAACTCTCATTACATTATCCATTTAAATGTGAGCGGAGAACAACCAGTCAGTGGTAAAATGCATTTATAACACTGCACACTACCAGCAAATGCCCCGCACCCGCATACATGCGTGGAAGCGTAGTGCAGCAATTATTTCATAAATTACAATGTAGCGTAACGTAATGCATATTGTGCTCTGCGCTGCTCTGCTCTGTGCCTAAAGAAAAGGATGCGAGATGCGATGGCGATGGGTTAGCTTTTGCTGCTGCTCTTTCTCAAATAAAGAAAACACCAGACTCATAGAGTTCGGGTCCGGGTCCCGGTCCGAGAGAGATGATGAAGGAGGGTAATATTTTTTCACGGAGACCGGAGCGAGAGAGAAACGGAGGGTTGCTGGCGACCGTGCAATGAAAGTTAAAGCCAGGCATTATTATTATTACGACTTGGACGACTAAAATATAATTTTCATCGTGTAATAACTTTCGGAACACTGGCTGGCTTTGTAGCACAGTATTGGCTGAGTCATGCTTCACTGTTATGCTTTGTGAACTTCAGTTAGGGGCCTTACTTTTTTACACTATTCCACCGCGAAATCGAAGGTGAAAGGTAATTAAGCCACTGGACCTGGCAATTCACAGGGCACTGTGCTTGAGGCCAAGCTGACTTTCACTTTCAGCCACATTCAAACCCAAAATCAATCCAGAACTCAAATAATGCCATAATTCGAGGAGATGCGAATGTGAACACTCAACCCTTACACACGAGATTATTTACAAGTTGGATGACGATTCTCCATTCTAACGGAAAAGGAGAGTTGCGTGGAAGGGTAAACTCCGATTCCGTGTCCATACGCAGACTATTACGCAACTCGGCACGGAATAAAAAATATGAGATGGGGGAGTAATAACAATAATAATATGAGCCATGAGCGCGAGATGTGCTGGATGGAAATGTAATGATGATGAAATTATGGAACAAAGTTATCGCCTCGCTATGAAAATTCTGTCTAGATGCAGATCAGTTAAATCGTCTGTGCGGCTATTCCAGTCTCCCTGCTCAAGATCCAGCTAAAGTGTATTTGGTAAGCAACAGCACCTTGAACTTGAAACATAACGGAACAATAAAAGTAAAAAATAATCCGTCTAGCATTTGGGATAAAGATAACAGAATCGATAAGCTATCAATGCACCACTGCCTTGCACGAGAGCACGAGAAATGGAAAATTAATGATTCGATGCTCAACCCCTCAAAAGCGCAGACGGGATAAGGTTAATGAGTTGAACCCGGACGGATGAAAGTGAGGGCAGAGTGTGTCGAGTGTAATTTGAGTAATCCAGACCCAGAACCCAAAATCAAATCTTCCTCAGTACAAATGCACGTCGAGCATATTTTAAAAATTAGTCTGAAGAGATGAACTCTGGCTTATCATTTCACATTGCTGGATAATATTGGAGCAGGAGAATGAAGAAGTGAAAAGGATTAAAAACTTTTGCTGTGAATCTGAATCCTCACTCTGTCTACATCAAACTATGACGATACAAAGTTGCATTGATATTGCATAATAGTAAATGAATTACGGAGAATCTTCTCGGCATGCTTAATCCCCCGTGCTGTAGATTGCGTATTCCCAGTAGACTAGAATATTACGAATAATAAAATTATAGTTAATCTTCTTACCCTCTTTTTCAATGACAACATCATTTCGCTATTCGGTATATTTCAATACGCGAGCATTGACTACTGACGCAGTGAATGCAAAACCTCAAAACAAATAGGGCTCGGATCGGATGTGATTGTGATTCAGGTGAGATGATAAAAAAGCAGGAACAGGAGACAGTGTCGGTGGTTACTCCGTCCCCAATATGAACTACTACGCGTACTTATAGCCGACAAAAGACGCTTAAATGGCCGTATTTTCATTGCGGTTTTCGTAGCAATCATTTCTTCCACTTCCAGAATGCCTTCATGCTTGATTGAGTCAAAGCCAACTTCGAAAACTCAAGTGCTCAAGATGGAAAAATAAATGGAAAAGTTGGAGCAGTCGAATGATCTATTTCAAGCGGTGCAAAGTGTGTTTGTACTCGTACGGGGTAAAAAATAATGGCCTGACCCTCTTCATCGTCTTACCTGGCTTCGCGTGTCTACCGCTCTCGTATATGTGCAGACGTGCAGGTTAACAAAGCATTAAGCACTGCGCACTGAGGTAAACTTAAAAGCTGGTTTTTTGGCTGCTTGTTTTCAACCCGCACGGCACCAGCACGTAAGTCGCGTGGCTTGTCGAACGCCACATTCGAAACACGGATCTCGAAACACCTGCCGCTACCGCATTCATGCATGTACGTAGAAACTCAACTGACGCGACGTACTGGGTTATGGATTTGGAATCTTACGACCCACAAGGGTGAAAAGGGAAGTGGAGACTGCGTGCCATGCCGGAGACGTTCGTTCCAATTTGTAATAATGCAATCCGCTGTGCCGTACTGGTATCGCGTATCGCGGCATCAGTCTCGGAATTTTCGTGCTCCAAATTAATTTGTGCGACCATGCTCAAAAACGAGATTACAAGAAAATTATTGTCAACAAAATCCTGCGTCGCATATTTTCATGTCAAATGGTCTTCGCACAGTAAAGAAAAGCCACGTAAATAATTAATCAATCACGAATTCGAATATCAAATTCAGAATTAATGGCCCATTATGCATCAGAGTCATTTTGTCATGTGTTTCACATGATAAGAAGATTTCTTCCATGATGTGATTTTTCTCGACTGACTCGGCGAGTCACGAAGGTCCTGGCGGACTCGCAAACCACTTTTCTCGTCATGTTGATACATGCACATTTTGTAGGCAGTAATTATTAAGGAGATCATGCAACCTATAAACTCCAGAGTCAAAGATTAAAGCACGCGTCGCCGGCCTTTGTTGTTTGGCCGTGTACAGTCATGTCATTGAATGAACAATGATTCAGACTTCATGGCCTGCATGTCGGCAGTTATCAAATACAGTACCCGTGCCTCGCCTGGGACAGCGGAAGTCCACAATTCATTTCTAAGCAGAATTCACATTCATGTACTCGTAATAGCGATGCTATCTCAAATTCCAATGTGGAATCACCACTCATTGTAGGAAATTTGGTAATATTTCAGAAGCGTACGGAACACAGTGAAGACTTCCATCCACGCAATGCAACGCTTTTGTATTGCAACACTATGAAATGCACCCCAAAACGAGCCGCTGCATCTTCGTCCGAGGCCGTGTCCGACAAAAGAAATCAAATTATACACATCACATGAACGAGTTAGCGTTAGAGGGGAATTCGACTTGTCTTTCTGCTTAGCCGGAGCACAGCCATTAGTAATGCGCTGGTAATGAGAATGAGTCGCGGAGAGAAATAAAATAAATTAGAGTTAATACAGCGTGGCATTGACAAGGCAAGTGCGTCCGTGCTCGCCGTATGTCTCCAATTTGATTCTTGTGCCGATTGCCGTCGTGCGAGGGTTGAGCTGTTTGCTGTTGGATGAGCTCCTGCAGTATGCAGTAGTGCCATGCGTTGCAATGCTACTTGAGTGGGTAACAACAATTAACAATTAACATGAGTAATAAATACATTTTCATTTAGCGTTCATCCTCCCTCAATTGTAAGTACGAGGACTGAAGTGCTCAGAATAGTGAAACATTTTTCCATGCTACTGGCTCGCTGATGTTCATTACAACCGAACAGAAAAGACATGACATATGTTTTCAGTAGAGCAAGAATTAACCTTGCACTCATCACATGGCACAGCGGCACGGTGGAATAATCAAGTTCCGTTACAGATTCTCAACGCGAGCACTCCGCATCTTGTAATTCACCCTCGCGCCGTCTCCTTCAATAAAACTCCATTAATTTGAGTTTATTTACAAGCCCGACTTCCTGGCTCGGAAAAGGTGAACAAAAGTATGAGGAAGCTGCTTCTGAAGTTTTCTCCAAAAAATATTAACCGTTAGGTAAACGTTTTTTCCTCATTCCTGGATCCGGATCAAGATCAAGAGCGCAGACGTGGTGCACCTTGTCTTAATTGAAAATGAAAGGCCGCATACTTTTTAGCGTTTTAGCTTCTTGGGAGGGTGAAACGATTTTGTTTCACGGAAACCTCAGAAAATGTGGTCGGTCGGTTTAGTTTAATGCACAGTCATTGTTCGGCGGCTCATTATAACGGGACGAGTAGAGACTATTGAATAAGATCGAATTTCATTTCCAGGTTCCAGGAATTATTATCTTTCATGTGCGCTTGATACCGTTTGACTATTTCAGCTTAATCTCAATGACCTACAGTCAAAGTTTAACCTCGCTTAATGATAAGGGCGCTCTTCCGTCCGCTGAACAGAATCGGAAATTGCTTGTGTCCAGTTCAAGGATAATGCGGTGCACCAGCGACTTCAATTTCCTTGCACGCGCACGCGACCGACCCACCGACGGTCGTTGGCAATTGATTCCGACTTCCTGCGTCCCCTTCGCATTGCTCTGTGACTTTGGCTTATTACGTACTTGTTCCTACTTCGAACTAATCCTGTAATGTTAATGCTAATGCTGTAATCATGTCAGAATTGGAATTCCAATATAAATGCATGAAGCTCGACCCGGCATTCCGATGCTATGCAAATATTATAGCAACATCACAGTAATACGTCCTATAATAAAAGATCATGTTAGATTATGCTTGAAATCCAATATAATCCAAGGTACCGTTGCTGTTTATATATTCCAAACCGTCATCCTTCAAAAATTGAATCCATAATATTAGAAATGCTCCATTGCTTCGTTCGAGTTAGTCATAATGTAAGTCGGGGCTTAAAAGCGGGACTACACAAGCAAATAGAAATATTAGAATAAAGTATCCCGATGCGAGCTGAAGTCGATCTCTAGACCAAGACCAGACCAAGCGAGCAGTCATAACGACTTGTCACTCCACCAACTCGTGCTTTTCCTTCCTGACTTATCCGGTGGTGGTGTGGTGTGATGTGCATGGCGAATACAGCATAACCAAAATACAAAGTAGGCTATTAGTACGTATATTTTGCACTTGCACCTAAAAATGGATGGATGATGCTGAAATGGTGATGATGAGATTTCCAGAAGTCGAAGTCAAGCTTCACACTGGATATTATTTCATTTCCAATATTGAGCAGTCGTGTCGAAATATTTGATTTGAATACACAACCAACAGAGCAACGTTTTGATTCTGTATGATGCCATCATTCGAAATTGAAATGGAGAGCCGTGCAAAAAGAGGTAAAATGCAAGACATGAGACACGGGCGCACGGAACGGAGCGTCATATTCAGTGAGATACGCGCGTGAGGCTAGAATAGGGAGAACTGCAACGTGTGAATTCTTTTTCCTGCTGGAAGACAAGCGCAAACCAAACCACCGGGTTGTAGTCACAATCTCACATGTTTCGCATACCAAAAGATTGTTTTTTAAAACATGTCAAATTCCTGGGTTTCCAATATCAGTTCAGAAATGCCAAACGACAAATCTTGCTGACTTGCAGCTAAATCAAGGTACTTGTGAGTACGACATGCCATTATTTAGGCTCGGCCTCGAATCCGTCACAATCGTTTTCCTCTGGCTCAAGCGAGTTGCATGACTTTACTCTCAAAAATTTGGATAATTTAACTCGCCCAAAGCGGGCAGGTGTTTGTGTTTTTAACTCGGTGCTTGGCGTTTGGTTGGAATTCAAAACAATGTACACGCTTCCTGCCGCAGCCGGCATGCAACCTGTTTAGCATTGTGAGAACTTGCTGCCAATTCCAAGAATCCTTCACTGCGCCGCAGTGCAGCATCCGTCCGTCATCTCATCTTTTATCCATGTGGCGTTTGCTTGTGGTAGTTTTGCACATATAGGAGGAATTATAAGAAATGGTAAATCTTCATTTGTCAAGTCGCGCGGCCCCGACAGAGGTCAATAATTTATTTGGTGATGCTGAACCTGAAACTTGATACGTGCCTCTAATAACCTGAAAGCTCACTCGTTTAATAATTCGCAAATTAACTCGACTCCGAGTCAAATGTGCGAATTCCGAGCGCAAGCTTAAATTACAGTCGTATTTGTAATGTACCTCAACTGGGCACGCCATAAACCAAGACTGGTCTATGACTCATACCATTTTGGGCAAAGGCAAAATCAACTCGTCAATGTAAAATGTATCTTGTAACATTAAAATTACTATCATTAACCCATCACACCAGACAACAACTCGTTTCGTTGCCGTGTACGTATGTGTAAGCAAAAACTTCGAGCAGTACAACTTAACCTTTGTAAAGGGAATGGCGAATGTGGAAACGAGTCAAGTCGTTCGAAGTTGACTCGTCCAATGTGACAATGAGAAACGATTTGCTGCTTATCTCTATCTACTTGCGCTTGACAATGAAATTGATGCGAAATGTGAAATGCGACGTGCGGACAACTTGAGTTTAGTCTACACCCACAACTCGGTACTTGACATGGGCTTACGAGAAGTGGAACTGAGCTTGCACTCAGAGATAGCAAGCAGCGCGTGTATGAGTGTAATGAAAACAATTGACTACTTACCCAATTAGGCTGTTGTCCATCTCCTGGGTCAAGAGTTGAGTCCATGCCCTGCGTAGTAAAAATTCGTTAATTCGTGCTTCCCATAGCTTCCTTTCCGCACAAAGGTCGAGAACAAGAAAAAAGCAAAACAGCGACTCGAGTCCATCGTGTTCACAATTCACGTTCACAGTTTCTCGCAGAAAAGAGTCGACTCGACTCAGAGTCAGTCATGCATCTCAATTCTATTTGACAACATGAATAATTGCGATATTATATAATGCAGCGCATCGCAGTATTTCTTGGAGTTGGAAGTGTCTTCGGTGCACTGCTCCGGTCGGAGAATAAAATTCACCGTAGAATAACAATTCATGCTACAAATTGTAGTGTAAACTCAACTCGCCTCCGAACTTCCGTTTCTTAGACAAAGTGCATTCATCCTCCTAATTGAATTGACTTGGCTTGGCTGCTTTAGTCTTGCACAATAAACAAGCCAAACACTAGCGGGATGGGAAGACGGGATGCAATTGAATGCAATGCAGATTTTGGCATGATCTTGGCCGCACATAAAATTAATTACGATCACGTTAACGATTTAACAGTCATCAAAGCCCCGAATTATTGCGTCATTAATTTCACGCTTGCTTGCTTTCAATTTTCGTGTTAGTGAAGGACAAAAGTGCTAATTAGGTGTAAACATATCGCGATTCCCGAAGCGACTCTTTGATTTGACAACTCGCAACACGATAGGAAGCAATGATAAAGAATCACGACGACGACAAAAGACATTTTGCTATCTAATTACGCCGACACTTTGCTAAGCGTTACTGTCATTATGGCCTGTTCCAAGAGCGCTGTCTTAAGTCTTAGCTCGTGAGTCTTTCACAAATAAATACAAACAGGCGAGAAAATACGGAAAATGTAACTCATTGTCTTTCCCCTTCTCGGGTCTTTAAATAAAGCTTTCAAATAAAAATAACTCCGTTCGCTGTGACTGCGACATATTTCCGACTAGTTACTGTAATCATCATGCCATCATTACGAGCCAACTTGTGAAGCAAAACTTCTACTGCTAATTTACTCGTTCACAACGGGCATAACTCACGACTTGTCAATTTCTTAAGTCTTGTTACACAATAAATGAAAGAAGCTAAAGATAAAACAAAAGAATCTCACGCTGCACTGTGAACGATGTGATTTATTCAGCGCTATATTGGAAGATGCAGACGCTCTGGCTTCGTGTTTACTGACTTGACGCAAACAATTTCTTTCTTTCACCGTAATTTGTCCTTTGCTTAAATTGGAAATCGTGATTTAAAGCTAAATTGTTAGCCAATTCTCGGTAATTTCGGGCGCACAGATTGCACGTCAAACGCGGCAGACAGAACAAGAACAAGAGCAAAATGGTAGGAGTCTGACCTCTTTCTTCCGCTTGCAGTTTCCTGAAACTTGAGGAGGGCCCGCTAATCGTCTTGAACCACTGAACGGGAAGAAAGGCGAGTCTGGGCTAAAGGTCTCTTCCACTGGGTAGCTGTTGCCGGCAGGATACGCGGACATTCCATTATTGTCCAAGCCAGTGTACTGGTTTGGGTACGGCGCTTTTTCTGAAATACCACACAAATTAAAGATTACTCTAGTTAGTTTTAAAATCAAGGCTGTCCGCTTGACGTGGTACATTTTCGAAGGTCAGAGGTAATCATCAATTTCTCAGGAAAGCTGCAATGCAAACACTGAAGACGTGCACATCTTTAAATTCTGAAGCTGTGGAAAATTAATGCGTATTTGAATGGGATGGATCTAAATATTTGCTGTCCGTTTATGAAGTCCGAAAACGGTCAATATTTGAACTGGCGCTGGATGCTGGAATCTGCTTTGATTTACATAAATCCAAAATTCCGTTATCAATAAACTTTTCCTTTTCCTATTTCATTTCCTAAACCTTGTACTTTGCTCGTTTGCTTAAGTGGGTCTAAGTTTGCTTCCTGCTGTGCTATCAATTGAGCAATTACAACGACTATCCTCAAACTGTCCAAACTACTAATCATGAATGCTAGCGTTTGTAGACTTTTACTTTCTGGTTCACAAATGTTAGGACTATCAAGAGTTCCTTCGGATTCTTTCCTAACTTTATTTATACATTTTAACATCAAGAATCATGACCGGCCCAGTAATTTTTAGGGTTTGTACGCAAGTGACACGCTTGCAGAATCTCCAGAATCAGAAGCGCTGGACAATTAAAATCATTAACATTAGCAGTATAGCAGCCTTTACCTCCTTGCTTGTTTGCGATTTTGTTGAAGCAATTCTGAAACACTTCGTACAAATGCATCGGTTCATCGTCGCTAGCAGCCATGGTCAAGATTTGCAGTTTACAGTGATTCCAGTTCTTTACTTTAAACTGCAAAATATGCACTGCGAAGTTAAGTCAATTATAGCGGCCGTCCGCGCACGGCAGTCCAGATGCCAGGTCCAATTTCTTCCTCCGGATGCAATTTCACGACGCCAAAATTCGAAGGAACCGTCGAAACTTTCACTCGTCAATTGTTTTCTGGTCCACCGTTTGAATGTTTACAAAAATCCCAAGTTACGATCGGTTGTGTTCAGTTTGTAATTATCCAGTGTAGTTTTAATGGGCCACGCACTCGGATGGGAAAGTCACTTGCACTCTAAGTCAGGAGCCAATTTGTGCCAGTAATTTTGATGAAAGTCAATTCCAAGCTGGAATTTGCGACTAAATGTGCAACCAAATTTTTCAAAGTTTCTTTATTTTTGTGGTGAATTTCTTTCCGTCGTGTGCTGCCTGCCAGTAAGTACTTGAAATCTTGAAGACTTGCTCCAAAACCTTTCAAATAACAACTGACTATCTAAACAACATACTGCTCAAGCTGGGAATGGAAGAGGAAAGGAACGACGAATCAACAAGCACTGTACCGAGTACCGAACCTTTCAATTTCTACTGCTAACGCTGAATGCGAAATGTGGGCTTCAGTTTGTAGTGATCGGACCAAGCCACCTCTGCTTGGTTGAATGCAAAGCAATGCTCTCCTATCGCAAATGCCAGCCTACATTGTATGGCCACTGTCAAGCCGCAGCTTTTGGTCGAATTCGAGAAGGGAAGAAGTCAGGCTGCGGCTGCTCTCTGCAAAGTAAATGTGTGAACCAATACAAGAGACCGAGATCGAGAAGCGCGGCTCCGGTTCTTTGTTCGCTCATAATTAAATCGGCAGTCAATTAACAGTCGGATGGAATTTCAATAATTATATCTTATTTTCAACGTGATTTGACAAACGCAAAACATCTAGAAAGAAATAAGAAATCGACAAAGTGAGTCAAAGAAACATATCGACAAATTCAACTACATTGAAAAATGAACTTGAACTGAAAAGCTTATTACCTACTTTATTTTTAAAAAAATCTGAACAGCACATCGACCTTACTAGCAATGGCTTCAACTTTAAACACCAAACATTCTGCGTCAAGACCTTTCAATTAACTTTTAACTACGACTTCGGCTCCGGTTGTAGCCTCCAATCCATCTTTCACGCGACCGCCTCTGCCTGGCACCTCTTCCACCCCAACTCTGTCGCCCTCCATGACGGTCGCGATCCCGGTGCGAAGAGCGCGATCGCGACTTGTTTCGTCTACTTCGCGGAGATGATTTACTTCGACTTCGACGACGTCCTTCTCTCGAGCGGCTTTTTGATCCGTCCCTGGATTTCTTGTCCTTTGATGAACTTCGGGCTCTTTCCTTGGACTTCGGCTTGGAAAGACTCCTACTCCTGCTCTTAGATTTTTTGCTCGACTTGCAGGACTCCGAACTACTGCTACTGCTTGAGCTTTTTCTGGCTGTGCGTTTTCGGCTATCTTTGGAGTCGTCTCGCGTGCGTCTTGTCTTAGAACGCGACTTTCTCTTTTCCCCACTCAAGCTTCTCCTTTTCCGTTCGGCACTTTGTCTCTCATTGTCACGGTTTCTTCCTCTATCCGGACTCCTGTCCAATTTCGGAGGTGTCCTCCTGCGTCTTTCTGGGCTTCTTCTTGTCTGTTTTCCTCTGCTCCGGTCAGCAGACTTTCTTCTAACGTCGACCGGGCTTCGGCTCCTTTTACGACTTGGATGGTCCCTTGGGTCTCGCCGTGCAGTAACTGCCTTCTCAGAGTCTTTAGCAGGGCTTTTCTTCGAAGGTGAAACTCTTCTATGGTGTGCACTTCCTTCCCCTTTCTTGGAGTGCTCATTTGTATCTTCATCTCCTGAACTCTCTTCCCAATCTTTGAAGCGTTTCTTCAATAGCTCGCTTCTCAACCTCCGTTCTTCGTCTTCATTAACAGTTGATCCAAGAATGGCCGGAACCATGGGTTTCTCTTGGCGATCAAAATTTCGAGTTTGGTTGTTGTCATCCCTCGATCCTCTCCTTTCTGCTCCATGTCCGTGGTTAGATTTCTCGAATTTATCCCTTTTGAACAAATGTTGGTAATAAACGACACCGTCTCCGTTGCCAGTCATTCCGGCAGAAGCCATTAGAAAAGACTCGATGCTTGGCTTTTCCTTCTGCTGAGGTTCAGCCTTTGAAACGGGACCCGTTACTTCACTGTCGGTTTCACAAACTTTCTCCTCTTTCACTCTGCTCTCTTCCTGTAACTTATTTTCCTCGTGGCGTTTTTGTCTCTCCTCTTGTCGGCGGCGAAGCTCTTCCTGTCTTTCCAACTTCCTCTTCTCTTTTTCCTAATTCGAGAAATCAAGAAATCAACAGAAATGAGTGTACATATTCCCACCTCATATTGCAATATTGTACTATCATACCTCGAACTCTTTTAAGCTAATAGTTTTTCGAGCTTCTGCCTTCCAGTGCGGAGGAGTCACGCTGCGCGATCGACTTCGAGATCGTGATGTTGCTCGAAAGCACTGTACAAGAATCAAGTTTTAGATTAGTTCTCTGTGTCATGTAGAAGTCAGTAGCCAGCAAGCCAGCCATTATTGCATGACGTACCACACGCCCGCGACCCTTGATACGTTTATTATCCCCTCCGCCTCCACCAAATCGGGAGTCCCGAAATCGATTGAAGAAACCTCTTGGCGGACTTCTTCCATCTCTTCGTCCCCTGTCACGTCGGTCACGATCTCTGCTGTGACTTCTTCTCCTGTCTTTCTTGTCCTTATCCTTATCGTCTTCCTCTTCCTTTTTTGCACGCATCAAGAATCTATTTGGTGGATCTGGCGGTATTTCTTTCTCGTCGATATGTGTAACAACGGCCAAAGGATGCATGATCTCCCTAATTAAACCAGTAAAATTATTAATGCTTCGGAACTCAAGCTCATTAGATAATCTTCTATTAAAGTTCATCAATAATACTTGTCCTCATCCGCGTTTTCGTCGTCCGATATCTCTCCCTCTTCGACTTTTTGCTTCTTTCCGTCTTCATCATTCGAGCCTTGATCATTGACCTCTCCCGAAGATGCTTCTTCCTTGCGTTTCTTGTCTTCTTTTGCCTTTTTAACTTTCTTTTCTGCAAAATTAGAAATTGCGCACATGTACTATGGACCTCAAGTAAGGGAGTTCAAATGGAATCAATATGAAGGTAAGAAGATAAGGCAAACCTTTTTTCTTTTTAAGCAACACAAGTTCTCCACAATTTGCGATCTTCACATCCTGAAGGGGTCTGTTCTTCCTGTCAGTCGGTAATCCCTCTATTTGCTTCACAACTCCATGGCCACTTACAACACGTCCAAAAACGACGTGAATTCTATTCAAGCGGAAACAGCGAATGAAGTTTATATAGACGAAGAAAATGAAGCAAGAGTTCTTGGATTATTTAACTTACCCATTTAAATGCGGAGCAGGTTCAGTAAGTCTAATTCAGAAGAAAGAAGAGAAAAATAGGGTCTGTTATACTTCAATGATCAACTACAACATAAACTTTCGGGCTTCCAAATCAAGTCAATTCTAAACAAAGTAGAAACAGAGAAAGAGGACTTCTGATTATCCAATGTCTTGTTGTGTTAAGTCAATTAAGTCTCTTTCCTTCTTAACTAGTTTTAGCCAGTCAATGGAAGTACTCCATCAAATCAGACAGAATACAAATTGGATTAACTGAGCATATCATTTTTAACTTGATTCGGAAGCAGATCAGACATAAATTAATAGAAGATACTTGAGTAGTGAGACACCGAATTGGTTTTTGTCTCGCCACAATGACAACTTAGAATCCACCTGAAAATCTTAATATTTAGATCTTTCACTAAAACTTAAC
Organism: Mesaphorura yosii; assembly: GCA_009869945.1. NCBI lineage: Eukaryota > Metazoa > Arthropoda > Collembola > Poduromorpha > Tullbergiidae > Mesaphorura > Mesaphorura yosii. Next base: position 95,509 of record WIXG01000208.1, read on the forward strand.
CATTATGAAATGTAACCTGGTGTGGCAGTTGTATGAAAGGATAATGTAGATTCTTACATAAAAAACTGCGACCCATTCGTCCCGGGCCCACGGTTCGCCATCGACAGCAAAAATGGTTGATCATGCAGTAGCTCAAAGTTTTCATCTGTAATTGAAATGGCAAGACATGAATTCAAAATAGAGAACTGAGATAGCCACAAGAAACTGTTGTTTTCGCTGCATTACCTTCGAAGGTGCCTCCATAAATTGATTCACCACCAGTACCATTGCCATTTGCGAAATCACCACCTTGTATCATAAAATTCTTCACTACACGATGGAAGACGCTTCCTTTATAGTGCAATGGCTTTTGTGATGTTTTCCCCAGTCCCTTGTCTCCAGTGCACAGAGCCCTGAAGTTTTCTGCTGTTTTGGGTGTGGTATTCGAATAAAGTTCGAAAACGATGCGACCAGCCGGGATTCCACCGAGCTCAATGTCAAAGTAGCATCTTGGTTGAACTGAAGCTGATTTGGCATCTCCGGCGCCAGCTTTGGTTGAATCTGACTCCGATCCGTCAATCGTCATGTTTGCTGCCCTCAGCAAATTAAAAACTTAGTATTAGACACGCTTTAGTCAGCCATCAAAGCAAGAACACAATTGTTTCGCAAAAATCTTAGTGCATACGCATACCTGTTTCTTCTTAATTGCCTGAAGCCTAATTTCCGGCGTTCGGTTGTCCAGTTCAATTTGCTGTACTTTGCTTTACAGAAGTCCACTACACACAGTTTTGTGAAACAAACGATGAAAACGGTGCGATGGCGGACACTGATTATGTTTCGTACTGATTTAAGTACTCAAAAGCCGATTTAACGACCAACGCTACTGTGCAGGGAAGAGAGGAATGGTAAAATTGCGTTCCATCTTCCATGAGCATAAGCACGATTCTTCTCACTCCCTGTTTTTAACCACAGCGTTCTTTCTCATTTGACTTTCCTTCTCAATTATATGCTTCGGCTTCCTTGCGTGCCAAGTACTTGTGGAACTTCATGCTCGCAGCAACACAACGTGCTAATAAATGAATTGGATACTTCATCATCTCATCGTTGATCGAATTTATTGAATCAACGTAAATTATTAATGGCAGTTTTCTCGTCGCAGTTCGAATTCATAAATATATTGTTCTAAAGTGGTCTGCTCTTAAATACTTGCAAAAGGTATGTTCCGGCATCTCACTTTGTAACAAAAATACTGACAATCGCTGTTTGGCAGTATGAAATAAGTTAATTCAGACAATTTCAGGGCGTACTGTACTTACAAATATGCAACATATTACTAATATAGAAACTAACAAACTAATTACAGAGAAGAACTTAGGAGGAATATGAACAAGTTCGCGTCAATTGCGTGATGCAGAATTACCGTCTCTGGAAGTTAGCACACAAGAAAAATAACAAATCTAATGATGGGAAGACAAGTTCTAATCCATAGCCCAAATCAGTATGCGGTACCAGATCGAGAACATGAGCAATGAGTTATAGATCAAGTCAAACATTTCGTAGTAATAGAAAATTTAAAAAAGAATGCGCTCGTCCTATACATGTGTAGGTTGCAGGTAGCAGTCCAGAGCCGGTGGGCTGACTTCGTCGTCTGTCCCTGAAGGTGATGAAAATTCACCACGGGAGAAGTCGGTTGTTGGTTCCAGCACCGGACATTCCTTTTCTGTCGGAGAACTTGACAGAGAACAATTGCCATTGCCATCTGATTTGAGGTTGTCAACCAGTTCTTCGCGTCGTTGATCACAACTGTTAATCAAAGCCTGCAACTTGGTGATGTCGTTAATTCCCGGAGCCCGGACGCTCTCCGGAGGAGACGGATGTGTAGCATTCAATATTGAATGAGCTTGAGGTGAGCCCTGGCCAACTTCCAGACTCTTGAGCTCTATGATGGAGACATTCAGGCGTGGAACATTCACAAAGCACTCAAGATTTGAAATATCCATTCCGTGTGAAGTACAGGACTTTGACTGTGGCTGTCCTGCTGCTTCTGACCAAGGCAAAAGGAGAAATCTTTCCTCATCGTTCTTCGATATCGCATCGTTTCTTGAAAGTTCTGCTGTTTCCACTTCACTTACGGCTATTCGTACTTCTTCCTCGTGGAAAACAATATTGGTATTGACATCAGGTGCTGGAAACATGGGTTGTAGCGCGTGTGATGATGAGCCAAAATGAGTTTCCGGCTTGGACAATTCAATTGAGAGGGGCAAGGGTACACATTTTATTTCTTCCAGAGGAGTGCGGCGCGAAACTGTTTTCTTCTTCCACGATGTGTTCATTTCAAAGTCAGAAGTCAGATCAATTTCGACTGCTAAATGAGGTTTGTTCGTGTTGCTCAGCTCTAAGGGGTTGACATCAATATTGGAATTCATCTCATTATCTTCATTGTTGACAGGAACAACGCTGTAAACCGAGGTTGTCTCTTGGGAATGGTGCAAGCAATTGCTTTCAGATGCAACAAAGGGTTGATCCTCTGACGGAGATTCTGAATGCAGCACCAAGTGATCTTCTACAGCTTGTGTCACCTCATCTTCATCTGCAGTTATAGTAATAGAACTATTGACTGTCGAGTTGTCACCCTCCGGGTCTTCTTCAGGCTTGACAGAATCTTCTTGACCAACAAACCAAAAAGATTGACTATCACAAGGTTCTTTCGGTTCCGCTACTACGTTTGCCTCTTTCTCTTTCCTTAATTGGAAGTCTTCTACGTCTGCTAGTCTACTTCCTCTAAGCTTGATCAGTGCGACTACTGCGGCATTCTCAATTTCCGTTGATTCTGCCTTGTCATCTTTCGCGTTTCGGCTTCCATCCGGATCCGACAAATCTCCAATCAGTTTACTAAATCCTAAACCTTGCTCCCCGGGTTTGAATTCCATTTTTCTGAGGCTTGACCTCAGATAGTTCTCAATATCTTCAACTTCAGCCTCTTCAGCTTCCACTTCGGGCTCCAGAAAAGTAGGCAGACCTAGTTCTATCGAGTTCGCAGTCGAGCCGTCCCCCAAATTGTCGTCCTGGTCATCGCCGCGGACATTATATTCTCCGGACGGTTTTACAGAGTACGTCTCTTTAACTTTGTTAAAGCCACTTTCTTCAATGAGTTTGGTGATCTGATCGCATTCATCCTCTTTAGATTCTTCGTCTTCGTGTAGCACAGTTGGGTCATATTTCCTCCTCGATTCATCCATGGCATTTGCCGCAAATAGCGGAAGACTTTTAGCTTGATGCACTTTCTTTTTCGTTGTGGCTTTTTGTTCTTTCAACTGACGAGTCCGTTTTTGACTTGATTTTGACTCACGGAAGCTATCAGATTGGGTCGAGATGCTCTTATTAGTAGCATGATCAGTGGTGAAATCCTTCGTTCCTTTTGGATCTGGTACTCTGATTCGCTGTAAACTGGACATCAAGTGAGTGAAAAGAGGAACGTTGCCGATGACGTTTGTCTTTCCCGATTTCGTAATGGCATTTTTCCTTCCAACCTCAGAATAATCTAAAGCGGTAGGACTATAAGTATGCATGCTGTTAAGACTGCATTGCAATTGGTCTGCCTTTCTTTGAGAATTAATGGACGGTCGCCGTTCGGGAGCAGCGGGCTGCCTTGATCGCTGTTGAGATTTCCTGGAACTAGTTGATTCGGATTCCGATTGAGGATCGACTTTTGACGGGACAGGATTGTCGTCTAGGGAAAGCTTCCGTATTAGTTCTGACGTACTGAACACGATTCTCTGCCCTTCTTGCACGTCCCTCAGAGCATAAATATCGATTCTTAGTGACTGGAGCGTGCAAAGGGGAAAAGCTTCTGTGAAATTCTCTTCAGTGGCAGGTGGCTTTGTTCGTTCGTCTTCTCTTTTACGTAAGACACTTATGCGTTTTTTGACCACCTTCCTAACATTTCTCACTCTTACATACTTGCGCTTTTCTACGCTGGGTTTTGATTTCTTCAGGGCCGGCTCATCTTTAGTCTTAACACCACTGTCTCTGGTTCGTAAAAATCTTTTCCACTCCTTGAAACGTGATTGTGGCTCTTTTTTTACTGGTTTTCCTTTTGCTTTATCATCGGAATCATCCGCAGTCGGTTCAAAGCCAGCTTCAAAGATCATTTCATCGCCGTAATCTTCCTTCAAGTAACTAAATTTTGAGTAATCGGGCCTGGCAAATTCCAAATTGTTGAGATCAAGGATTTCAGATCCTCGTGTCTTCAAGTGCTTCGAGCAAAGCGGTTCATAAAATGACCAACTGGGTCGAACTGTGTTGAAATTTGACAGTCTTGAATTCGCTGAGACACAAATGAGTGTTTGAAGTGTTGTTTCTGGAATCCCCAATTCCGAAGATTTCTTGCTACATGAGACACATTCCCAAACAGTCTTAGTCCAGGCATTCTCATCATTTTCTGAAGTCTGCATATTTCCGGTAGGAGAGCGTCCAGACCGTTCCTGTGCGAGCTCCTTCAACTTCTTAAATAATTCCTCAGTTGGATTTAAGGAGAAAGCAGTCAAAACAACGTCGAAAGCCATAGCTGGGTCATTCTTGAAGGACAGTGCCAATTCTTTATACTCCATGGCTAAAGCCCTTTCTTTTGCTGCTATTTCACCCTTAGATGGGTCTCCTAGACCGCTCATACGCAACTGCTCAAGCTCATTGCTCTGGTTGGAAAGAGCGTCAACGCACAACTTCACACATTTTGAACGAATTCCAAGCCATTCCAAACCAAACTAGATTCGAAAAGAATACTATATTAGTTGATATTTCCCTGCACCGAAGCCCAAAGCATAATCACGTAGTCGCATACTAGATTGGAATATGCATGAAAAAAATTTGCAACTTACTTCCATGTTCAGTGCAGCTGCAAAACAAGACAGATAACCCTGGTCTCGGACATTCTTGCAAAGATCATCGATAACTTCAACAGGAAGGATGCTTAAGAACTTCTTTTCTTCTTCTTTTAAGTTTTCCTGAGCTTCTGGCGTTAAATTGTACATGTGGGCCTTGGAGGCAAAATTAGCTCCGGCAAGATATTTTTGCTGATTGAGTTTGTAGGTCAATTTCAGCCATTTGGCAGCAGTGGAGAAAATACTTCTAAATACGACTTCAATAATAGCAGCGGTGGGAACAGGAATAGGAGCCGTCACCGACTCCCACAATAATTTCTCTACCCATCCCTGAGCTATATCGTCTTTGTATTTCCATCCTTTTTTCCACTTAGTCGCAATTCGATTGCTATCGACGTCAGCGACTAGTTTGTCGAAAATGTAATCTCGCGTGGCAAGTGAAAACAAGTTGCACACCTGTAAAGCCAGCAGAGATTGTCTCAGTCAGTTAGTTTACTTAGCTGAGATCTTTCACTAGTGCAATGTTAGTGTTTCAACTATTGACTTACCGATGTTAAGTCTTGATTCAATTTAACACTTAATAAAACAAAGATAGTTCCAAACTCTAAGAAGTCGTCCGATGACATTGCGGCGCCTACGTCCTCAATTTTAGGGTTGTCACCGTAAATGCTACGGAATTTTAGAATGGATCCTTGCACTAGGGCCTTCGCCTTTTGCAGATCATTTGCAACGCACAACCACTCAACACGAATTTTGATAAACTCGCAGTCCTCAACGGTCCACATTTCATTCACTAAAGGAACAAACATTTTACAAATTGTGTATTTCAGTCAAAGAAAGTGGAAACAATAAAACTAAATGGTTTCTTTCATCTTGATTTCTTTAATGAAGATCGCTCACTTACCTGCTTCCATTTCAACGGCCAATTCAGTTGAGTTGTATATTTTCTCAAGATATGGAGCTGACCATACGTTATACTGAATGATGTGTGCCATACCTTGACACATATTCCGGAATCGTTTGTTTCGATCATCACAATCATTGTGGTTGCCCTCTCTTAAAATGAAGTTAGTCAGCTCAGATTTAACGCTTTCTAGAACAACCATCCACCCACCGCCAAATACACATTTTGCAGTCACTCTAAAATGGGGAAGGCGTGATAGTTACAATAGCTAGTTAGCGCAATTCATTCTCAGTTTAAAAAAATCACCCTTACTCTATGAGTAGCAATGGGCTGACGTTGGCACCACTTGCTGTCATGTCTGACTCAGTCCAGTTTCGCCAAATAGGGAGCAAACTCATACAAGAATCAACGCCAAAGTTTCCGCTTTGCTTTATCTGTAATATACTTCTGATTACGAGTTCCTTTTTCTGTTCCAACTCGAACTTCTCCCGCGATTCCTGCAAGAATTCAAGTGAAAAACATTTTTTATAAATGTTCCAAGACTCGGCAATGGAAGTATAGCGATGTTAGGTCGCTTTACCATGTCCATCATCGACTTCTCGTCTTTGATGTCGTTCAACAATAAGGGGCGCAATTGCTTGTGTGCGTTGGCTGCCAACTGTACCAAATCGAGCTCTTCGGTATCAGGCATTTCAAGAGCTCTCAACACAACCCAAGGACTACGACGACTCGCCTGCCGCCTCGGAGAAAGCCCAGCCGACGGCTTATCGATAGCAATTGAACAATGGCATTATTCATTCTCCATTTGTTTTAGAATATTTCTAGTTTTCAGGATACCTAGAATATTAAAGTCATGTGGATTAAATATGCATTTCCTGCTGCATAGCAAGTCAAATTACTGATTCATCAATGCGTCACTCTATCAAGGAAGCAAGAACAAGTAAGCATTTTGGCAATTGTAATTACTCACCTCTTCCTTTCTCCAAAAATGTGGGTGGTCAGAAAATGCCGGATATGAAGAGCATTACCAGACTTACGAGTTACGATGCGACTGCGGAGATATTGCTTTATGCAAGCAATAATTAATTTAACATGTTTACAAAACGTTCGTTATTGCAATTATTGCAATGAAATTTATTATAAAGTCGATCTCGAAACTTGTCAAGAAAACAGAAAGTATGAACCTTGGCTCCGTTTGGAATTTTGTATTTTCAGCATCAATCCTTGCGTACTCGTGCAAGTCAAGTAAGTCACAAACCAAACCACAATATTTACGTGCTCAGGACTTTCACTCCATGAATACATACAGTTGATTTCAAGAAGTGATTTCTTGACTATGTATTGGTGCAATATTTCAGTACTGCACGCAGTGAAAGCACGAAAATATTGCAGGAAGTGAAAGCCATGAAATAAAGACACATTTGGTTGCTCGCATCTAGCACATCAAGACAATCAAGAGCGGGTCGGAGTTATTGCGAAGTCTGAACAGAGGATTTGGGTTTGAGGTAGTCAACTTCGTCATTAAAATATTGTCAAAGGAGTTCGGCACTGCATTGCAGTATACGACTTCCTGGCGGCGTCATTGATTTCTGCCAAATACCTGTTACAGAACCAAGGACCTTGAATTCAAGAATTTACTATTGGATGTTGAACACTTGGATCGAATCGAGTCTATCGAGTAACCACCAGTATTAAAATCAGGTTAGAATCATAAAGCATACGGGCAAAACACACAATTGAATTCTGTCGGATTCTAAGTGCATTTGTATTATGCGCAGCCAGAGAATTGCTGCACTGCAGAGCTTTTAGTCGGGGAATGGCAGACATCCATTGGAATTAACGAAAGACTAACAGAAACAGCGTGAAAGAGGGAAGAGGGTCGAATCTTTAATTCTTAAGAATCTAGATTTTCAAAATGCCACAGGAAGGAGTTGTACATAAAAAATCCTCGCGGAAAAGGTCGAGCTTGAGTAAGTGTACTACAATTGGGAAAATCTCAAAATTTGCCAAATCATGCTACCTTCGGCCATTGCAATGACGATGCTATGTCTTATGTTGTTATCTCCTCTCCTCTCTAGAAAAGGGTGACTCAATGCTTCCCCAAGCATTCCAGTCACGCCTAAATGATTTGTTCGGTCAAATAGAAAAAGAGTTTGAGGCAATGTACCTGGAAAACTTGGCACGTAAGTAGAAGAAATCATGGCTTCCGTACAGACATGAAGTGGTCATGAGATGAAAGGAGACAGACGGATGATCTTCATGTAATTTATTTCAGTACACGAGAAATTAGATGCCTTAAATGCTTTGAGCGACCAGAGAGAAAGCATTTTTTCTCCTTCCGCAATTACAACTGCTACTTTAACCCCTGGAGAAAAAATTTTCCAGCCATTCATGAGCGTGGATGGAGCAGAAGATCTTCCTCATAGCATGCAGAAATTGAACCTGTCTAAAACGAAGAGTGAGCTACTCGCTTCGGCATTTTAGCCTACGCTGCGCTATGACATGCCAATCGTTATCATTTATTTATATCTAGGTGGCATTCCTGGGCAGCAGAAAGTCGCTTTGCGTTTAAAGGCTCAAACAAGCAGAATAGTGTCAAGTTTTAAGACGAGCACGGTGTCATGCAGTTTGGTGAAGGAATTCTCGGGTCATAAAGATGGTATTTGGGACGTCACATCATGCAGATTAGGAATTCCAATAATTGGAACAGCTGGTGCCGGTAAAAATAATTTTTATACAATTGTGTTGATATGAACCTCGAAACCGCAATCAAGCTCTTGCTAAAGTCATTGAATTCCACAGATCACAAGGCTGGGGTGTGGGCTGTTGATTCGGGACGATGCCTATTGAGGTATCAGGGGCACACAGGATCCGTTAATTCAATCAGATTTCATCCTAGTAGGGAATTAGCCCTGACGTCCAGTGGTACGAACTAACAACTTTTGAATTCTCTGTCGCAACCTGCTACAAAGCCGAATGAATACGTTTGACAATTCTTTATGCATTGTTAGGAGATCACACTGCACACATTTGGCAAGCTTCTGTGGCGTGGGAACAAATGGTAAGTTTATGAATACTGCTACTGAGAGTGGGAGATCATTTCCGTCTATATGCAGGTACAGAAAGGACTTTCATCTGAGGATGAGTTTGAATCATCAGAAAAGGAAGAGGCGGAGGAGGGAGGATCGGACGGTCCCATTGGACTTGCAACATTACGGACACCATCTCAGGTTCTCAATGGACACACTTCGGTAGTGATTGCTGCTGCGTGGCTACACGGTAGGATCATCTTACCGTAAAAGTTCAAGGGTTAGACACCCAGAAGATTATTTGATTCATTGCTCGGTTCAATTTAGGTGGGGACCAAATCATAACTGCATCCTGGGATAGGTACTGTATGCTCTATATGTATTAGGTCCGCGTGTGAATTAGATTTAATTCCGTATTATCATTGCAGAACTGCTTCGCTTTGGGATGTCAGTACTGGCGAGAGAGTACAAAATTTTTCTGGACATGACCAGGAGTTGACCTACGCTGCTGCACATCCAGTTCACAAGCTCATCGTCACCACTTCTAAAGATGCGACATTTCGTCTTTGGGATTTGAGAAGCTCCTGCTATTCTGTATCTGTTTTTCAAGGCCATACGGAGTAAGTTTTTAAATTCTGAACATTAGTTTTCGTTTTTTCAGTCATCCTTTCGATTTCACAAGTAGAAACATTACGAGCGCTGCCTTTTCAAATAAGGACGAATTGGTCTCTGGAAGGTAGGCATAAATCGAGTGAAGTTGTAGAATTTTATTCACCTTCTTCACTTTGCATTATCTCGATGCTTTTATCCAAGTGATGACCGCACAGTCAAGGTGTGGGACATTCGCAACATGCGCGCGGCGACTGCGACAATTCGATTGGACTCTGCAGCGAACCGCATAAGCATTTCCAACAGTGGTTTGATTGTGGTTCCACATGATGACAGACACGTTCGAATATTCGATCTGAGTGGACAGCGAGTGGCAAGACTGCCAAGATCAAACAGACAAGTACGTCACCTTAAAATCCCATACCGAAGGTTCTTATGAAGCAATGACAATATACCGTAATCGCAGGGCCATCGTCGGATGGTTACATCTTGCGCTTGGAGCGATGACCAAAAGTGCAATCTGTTCACCTGCGGATTTGACCGAGTTGTTATGGCCTGGAACGTGCAATTCACGAAAGAAAAGGACAAGGAGAAAGAGAAGGATCGCGACTTCCCTAGTCATAATTCTGCCATTAAATCAACCTAATATTACACTGTTAAACTGACCTATCTTTTCTCACAAAGACGTAAAAATGGGACCTTGCAGAACCTGATGGTTACCGATATTATACAATACGATATTTCACTGCTTGCAGAGACAGAAACGTAATATAGCTTTTGCAATAATTGCTAGATTCGATTGTAGATCGAAGTAGTCATTATCAGTACACTGTTGCAATGCAATTTGTTGTAGACTATTCGCTAATTCGCTATTTATTAACTTATGCATTACACGACGCTGTATAATTTTGTTACTAGACGCCACCTTGTACGTATTAATCTCAGTTTGTGAGTTCTTGAGTTTGCTCTTTCCTATTTATCACAATAAAGGCAGGCATGAGTTATTCGTGAGTCTAAAGAGTGTCAACGCCGAAGAAAGTGGACTGAGTGTGACCAAATTTAGACAGTTGCTTGTCATACGCTCGCATTTTACTTTCTTTAAATCATAAACTCATATCTCAATCACGAAGTGCTTATTAACCGGTCCGATCGGTTTCTGCATTTCTCAACTTCATTCAATAAAATACGCTGAAACTGAAGTAGTAATTTTCTGCTTTGTGTATGCAAATGAAGCTTCGTTCTTTGATTACTGGGTACATGGCGACTATAACTATCGAGCCTTTCTCCAAAGTCCAAAGCGTGTGAAGGAGTGCCCGATGTTTTCATTCAACGTGAATGCGCAACGCGAGAGTGATGTCATGTCATTCAACTTTTTACAATCGCGTTGTTGCTCTGCGCTTTTACTTTCATCTCGGAACACTGAACACGCAATGCATCGCATCACATCACAACAGGCAATCAAAGAGTAGCAGCAAATTAATGAACCATGCGAACTGCGAACAATGCTGTCAAGCGACTCAATTATGCCAACAACAACAGGAGAGCATGTAGGCTGGCAGGTATCAGTACTTTGACTTTGACCATCGCTCCGAGCCAAAGCTAAGAATCATTAACCTAAAACCAGATAGTCGCGCATCAACGACAGGACTGCGCTTTGCAATCGAAATCCTTACGCTCAAGCACTTTGGCTGAAAAATTCATTACGATTATGATGCTTCTTCTTCAGGAAATCAATCAATGGAGATTGAAATCTCACGGCCAATGCTTCGCCATTTCAACCTTTAACCGTTGTGTGCGCCACAGATTTCGCAATTCTGATTTTGAAAGAACCGGCTCGCAAGAACCCGAATGAAAGATTGACAATGCGCATGTCATCCTTTCACAATGTGCCATTTTAATGCAAATTATCCAAGTACCAATGTTTAGTTTTTGCAAACTCCAGCATAACGGCGGGACACCGCATTCTTGTTTTATACAATTTATGCAAAAGCGAGCGAAAACAAAAACATAGCGCATCCTGCGCCGAAGAATTCTATCTATACTTTGCTTAGGTCACTTTTACTCTATTCCATGTCAGTAAAATCACTTTTACGAATTCATTAAACATTAAACGGCTCGTGAAGTCACTCGGACTCGTAACTCCTTCATTCATTCATGAGTTCGTACTCGTCTGCACTGCATTTTTAAGGATGACTGAATTGATTCGTTGACACTGACTCCGTGATGGGCCGAATCAATTTCTGAGACAACTTCATTTGAAACTATCCCCACACATCACATGCACTGCATTGCACTACGCGTTGTCTTACTTTTCTCGCTGTGATTCTGTCTCGGGCATTTCTTGCTCTTCGCTCACTGAGCAATTGATGTTGAAATTGAGTCCGATTCTGACAGGCTCAAGTGCGTGTCATTTATTCGCTCAATGAATGCGATGCTTGTATTTATTTATACTCATTGATAATAAACAAGACGAACTTCTTGTAGATTTATCTTGACATTTGGTATTTCAAACTTGTTCTTTGAGTTCAGCTCACAAGAGCGACTCGTATTTTTGCAATATGCAAATGTAATTTTATGAAGGCGGGATTTGCAGTCAGACGGAGTGAGAATTAGAATCGCGTATGGCCAGAACGAGGGAACTACGCTGAAAGCCTAGCTAATTAGCACAATAAAATAAGCATCGCTGCAATGGTCTCGCAGTGACAGGAGTCACAGCGTAACAACCGTCGTGGCTCGTGTGGTTCCACTTTCAAGCTGATGTCAGGCGCTATAATGATGTAAAATGAGATGAAGTATGAAATGCTGATTCTGCAGATACCAACCACCAGCATGAAATATGGTCGTTGCTTTTTGTATTCTATGCATCACCGTGACGCGGTGCGGCCAGTGAAAACTATTCCTCACATCTCAAATTGGGTATAGCCAGGTTCCTCATATTGAACCTGTGGACGTCTCTGGGCCAGATGATGCGAGTTAAAGAATATGACCAAGTCAATGGTTAATGGACATTTTCACTTTCATCACTTTCTTTTTCCGGCTCGCATCGTTCCCGCCCGGCCCGGCCCTCCTGCCATTTGACTTTGACACCCATTGATCAAATTCCAGGCCTTCGAAGCTCAGACCGGTGGCTCAGCTGCATTCTTGACATCGCCTCAGCAGTGCGGTGATAGCGAGCAAATGGTTAAAGGCGGTTTTGTGGATGCTGGAATAAAGTTCGCATGCTGTGCACTGAAGATGTTATAATGAGAGTACGAATGGCAGGCAACCCAATTCGAATGGATCAATGGGAACAAAACAGTGTTCATTGCCATTTACGATGTATGGCTCAGAGTTTCAGTGAAGAACTTCTCCAGAGAGGACAGACGAGAAGCCGGGGTTGTAACTTGCAACTTTACTACACTTGCACGCATAGCGAATGCATTGGCAACTGGTTTTGGTTCTTATTGCCTATAAACAGGCTCGAGTTAGGCTCGTATAATATTTACTCGTCTTTTGTTGCAAATATTGGATGTACTAATACCACCACGAGGACTGTAGCTAGGCTCTCGTTCTGCTTTATACGTTGTGCGGAATGAACATAAGAAAAAAGCTTAACGTGTTCTCCAATACAGAGTTAATCGGTGGTTAGGCTCGGCTATTTGTGTCAAGCAATTACGAGATGCTGTCTGCACTCTGCGTGGCCTTATTTACGATTGTACAATAATTATAATTCAATTGCATTCAAGTCGTGATGTCACAGGTTCAGTTTTGGTGAAAATACTGCTTTCCCCATTCTAAAGTAGAGACGGACTCGTATGCCATTTGTAATATTTATGTTTCGACACTTTATAAGTAATGCAGAAGTATAAGTATTGGTAAAAGCTTGAAAGCTATACCGACCTAACTAAAACGTTAACGGAGCTTCCAAATGATTATACAATAATTAGAGAAATTATTGCGGTGATTTTGATGAGCAATCTCCAGCCGCCGTGCCTTTGGATGCAACCTGTATTGCAATCGAAATAGCCCATGGTTGTAATATTATAACATGCCCTTATAAGAGAACACGCCTAGTCGACTACACATGCGTCCATTATACTTTACACAGGTCTAGTCAGCCAATAGACGCATAGCACAACAAAAGCCATAAAAACTCTTTCACTGAAATAAAGCTTCAGTAAACTCTTTCCATCTCGCTTTAGTCTCTTATATTGGCTACAATCACACAGTACACATTCACAAACGCGTATCGCGTACTCGTATTGTACTCTGTATCGCGTGCATTATTATTCTACGAGTTATATCTGCGAGTAAAGTACATCATTTTCATTCCATTCTGCATTCTGTTCTATCTTTGGGCCCTCGCTCGTTCTTGGCTCGTGGGTCTTATAATTTTATACTGCATTATTACAGTCTATCCATATCCAAGTGGAAAAGAAGCTTCGGAAACCATTATACAAGTTTTTATAAATAAAAAATATTACACACATTTTGTAACCATAATACACGAGTCCGTGTGGAGCACAGGGCCAGATATACCGAGACTGCATCTCTGTTGCACTACTGACTCGACTTTATAAAATCTATTATTTTCATTTTCCTATTATTCACTCTCAGCCTCGTATTTGTATTTTTTGCTTCTATAATCTCAGTCTTACACATTTCATACTTTATAGGCAGACACAAGCAAAATAGTTCTTTTTTACAATAATTTTTGTAATGAAGAGTTAATCATATGAATGCTGCGTGTGTAAGAAAGTTTACGTTTTTTGTGCACCGACTCAATTCACAATTGGCACACAAGAATTGTAATCACATGGACGGACTTGGACTCAATTTTTGTTGATTCCGAGTAAAAGTGCAGCGGCGCAGTCGTGCAGTGCGGTGCATCTGTTGATTATCTCTTACATAATTTCAATAAATCAAGGTAAACAGAAAACAGTGTGTTGGTTGTTGTGCCGTACTGTAATTGTATTACGTAACCCCATCAAAGGTTGAAGTTTAAGTGCACTGACAATGTGGACGTAATTTTGTTGACAGTTTGCAGGTTAAGCTGGAATATTTGGAATCGAGCGTGAATGTAAACAGACCAACATGGAGCAGAGTGCGTACAGCTGAAGTTGAATGAAATTTCAAGCGACTAAACGGAATCAGCACTAATTTTGAAGTCTGCTGGACGGAATTATTTCGAATGCTTTGCGCACAGTCATCAAAATAACGAGTTCGTAATTTCAGTGAAAGTCTACAGATCTGATAAGACCAGGTTGTCGTTCAGAATTTTGTACTCGGAGCTCTTCCGTCGTTATCAAATTAACTGTGGCTTGAGAGTACTTGCAGTGAAAAATAAAATTCTATTTGGGTTTGGATCTGCTGGAATTAGCTAGCGAGTTCGAGTCGGTCATGGGGTCCAGCACAAGCACGTGCTGACTGAAGAGCAGCCGAAGAGTCAAAGTCAAGCAAGCAAAATAAAGCAATAAATCATTTGGTCGGTCCCCACGACTCTCGAGGCAGTCTCGAGGTAAGTATTAGTTAATTTTTCGGAAGTTATGATTACCATTATTGTACTTCGAACGCCCATAGAAAATGACGCAAAGTTAAAATAAAATATAAAAAGTAGGGATCATCTGCTGTTGTGCTACAACCTCCGATGTACTTCTAAGGTCTCAATCAGAGAGTTGGAGCTATCAGGAATTCTGTCAATTATGTCGCCAAACTTGGACTACGAGCGCGTTTGCAGTTTACGCAGTTTTCCCTCTCCATTCATTGCACTATAAAAATGCGTATGAATTATAATCAGAAGAGGACTTTGAGCTAGAAAGATAAGTGACAAATCACGTTGTTGATGCGTTTTGGTTTTTATCTTTTTCACACTTTGAATTTACAACCTTTTAATAGGCCGTGGTTTCACGTGGTGTATAGCTGCTAGTGCAAGACTTGTTAATCATCGTGTATCAGGCCAATACTGATACCATGAGTTTCCCCTTAACCTACTAATAACCAATAACGTCATGCAAATACTGGCAACTGGCTGCCTAATGTTCACTTGAGTGTGATTTGCAATGTTGAGACTCCAGCGGTAGTGGAATTAAAAGGAGAGAGCAAATGCACATTGTATCCTAAGATGGGCTCAGAATTTAAAGTACTACTTGCGACAGTAACATGCTGCTGCATTTAGCCAGTTAAGAATTCGCAACATAATTAAGCGCGTGCAGCGAAACAGCAAAGGAATGCCGGTAATACACGAGGACTGATATTGCGAAGACAGGACAGGTTATGGCCTTTGGTAGTAGCAGACAAGGTGAAAAATTCCAAAGACAGCAATTATAACATAAACTGACCAATTGGCTACGAGAAGCAGTACGCGCATTTTGCCCTGCATTATTAGCCTGATGAAGTTGGTTTATGGTTTGTCTGAAATCTGAACACACCACATTGAGCCTACCTCACCACAGACTGCGACTGCAGACATTTGTTATCAATCACGGTTTGTTCTCATTCAAGTTCATTTGCTCGCGTTTGTTTGGGTGCTTGGGTTAGAAATCTCACACATGGGAAAGAAGTGGTGGTTGTGGTTCATTAACGTCCGCATAATTTACAAAAGCACAAGTCCAGTCACCACTAGACTGCACCTCTCCAACAGTATTCGGTTTCTCTCTATCGGTCTCACAACATTTTAGTATAAACAGATTTGATGGATTTTGCAATTGATTGTGAACGTGAGCGGACACACGTCGAGTTGAGCGCGCTGGGCACATGCTTCATGAAGAACTGCAGCTAATCGCTGAAACTAATACCGATTAGGGCTGTGATAATGTATCATGGGTAGGAGCAAACGCGCAGTCTAGTTTCAATTCTCTTGTCTAATTGCTCCTTCTGTTTTTTTTAGAGCACCCGTACTACCGTACACCTCCGAAGACAGTATGAACATAAATGGTCCACCCATAATGGACATGTCAATGAATCCAAATGGCTATCATCAACCCTACCTCACGCAGAATATGATGCCTCCTCCTCCTCCACAGCATGGGCAGCATCACTCCGAAGGAGGCGGGATGACCGTCGGTCCACCTCAATCTCAACCGCCTCCGGCGCACCCCACGCAATCTCAAAGTCAAAATTCTGCAAATACAAACACCAATGCCAACTCCAATCATGGAAGTAATTCCGCAGAAAATAACACCGGCTTACACGGCGGAGGAGGAGGTTCAGGAAGTGAGAGTTCATCAAATGTCAAGTCAGAATATCAAAGAAAGAAATCATGGCCAAAGAAAAAGGTTTACAAGAAACCCGACCCAAATGCACCCAAGCAAAGGAGATTCTCAGGTTGGCTCATTTCTTACAATTAATTTAAATTGCAAGATAGTACGACACAGCGTTCATTTGCTGTCGGCCGGTTGTATACCGACCACTTGACCGTGTCTTGCTGAACGAGATTTTGTAGTGCGTTTAGCGGCGACGCCGACATATTAATCGTGGCAGTGTTGTGCATAGTCCGAAGTGCAAATTTTCACTTTGTCATCTCGTGTTTCCTGAAACTACTCTGATGCTTTATGAAATCTTCCGTCTGGCTATCTTACTCAAGGCTATCTATAAATTAAACAAGCAAGAGTTGCAAGAGCCAGAGCGACATTAAAGACCATCGTGCACAGTGCACATCATATTCGTCACATACTTGACTTTATCAGTACTAATAAATGTTGACCACAGAGTTCAACGTAGTTTACTTTTTGAGCAATTTTAGCTGACGCTATGTTATGTCATTTTTCAGGATACTATGTGTACATGCGAGAACGGCGTGACCAACTGCGATCTATGTACCCGGAGATGCCTTTCTACGAGATTATTCGGCAATTAGCACAAGAATGGAATAACATGGACCGCGATATTAAGCAGGTACATTCATAATTGCTTGAAAAATATACCGAGTTTCTATTAAAAGCCTAATAGTAATTTATCGTCTATTCTGGAATTATGGCGGAGTCACTCACACATAATAATGCACTGTCTGACTGCGAGGTCAAAGTGCCACTGTTGTAGCGTCCAAGTTCCAGCTTGTGCTCATATTATATTTATCCCTATGTAGAAATACCTGGACTCAGCCGAGATGGATAAGCAAAATTATGAACGAGAAATGAGTGCATATAAGAAGACTGAATCGTTCAAGCCTGCCCAAAAGCGGAAGAAGAAAAATCAACAAGGCAATCATTCGGGACAGCAAAGTAGCCCCTTAGACATGAATATTTCAGGAACAAATTCGATGTCTACTGCCAACAACTTCGTTAGCACACACAACGTAATGGGAAGTCTCCCCAGCAGCAGTGCCATGAACATTATGAATCGCCCTGTACATTTGAATCATGATTCGGGTATGGAAATCCCAATTTTTACGAACGAGTTCCTTGACCATAACAAAGGTTCGCTTCATTTCGTTTTTTTTGCAATTTTTAAGACAATCAATCAGAACACTGCTCGGTCTAGCCGCTTGGTCGGCAGTTTTTTACTGCACTTTAGGCTATAATCAGCAGAATATGATTCTGATTGATTGTCTTCTGAAGGAGTAGGATAAAAATTATAAAATCCTGACTAGCTCAACTATAATTTTTTAATTTTCAGCGGGGAAAATGCTCGAAGAATCAATCAAATTTGTTCTCTAATAAAGTCAGACTTTGTGAGCTGCAAGCAGCTTTTGTTTCTATTTGAAATAATTCATACTAAACCAACTAATTACTCATGGGTTCCTATTTTTTCCATCTTGAAGAGTTGGTCTGACAATCCTACTTCTAACGTATTTTAAAATTCAGAACTCTGTTTGAATTTAATCTTGTAACACTTTCAGCTCGTGAGTTGGAGCTCCGTGCTCTTCGGAAAACGGTGGCGGAGTGTGAGGAGCAAAATCAGACGCTGCAGAAGCACGTGGAGCAGATGCAGAGTGAGATTGAGCGAATGGAACACGAAATGAGACAGCAGAAACTACAGAATGAAATGTTAAGTCAGAACCTCAACCGACTCCGAAGCGTCTTGGCGCAGAGCTTCGCCTCGCTTCCCCTGCCTGGCAGTCATGAACCACCGAATATCCACACGGTAGGTAGTATTGTAATTATAAATCGTTTGTATGATTCTAAGAACGAGTAGGTAGTATAAAAGGAACAGTGGTTTAAGAAAACAGTGAACAGTGACTATTGCTTAGGTTGAGAACTTAGGACACTGTAATTTTTGTTTATCGTTCTTCCTCGCACTCATTCCCAATGCCCTAACAAATGAAAATAAGTGAAAATTTAATTTGTTATTTCAGATCGACAAGTACATGAACGAAGTAAAAGCCATGCAAGAAGCCAATTCTGTTCATTTCGCTCCATTCCTATCTCGTGTGAAGGATATCATCAGTCGACTTGAGTTATGATTTTGTTCACTCCTTCTGCATTTTCGTACTGTTCTCAAAATGTAATAGCCCTGGTTGTTCATTGTCAATAGTAAATGGGTTTAGATACAGGACAAGCGACTGAATCCGAAGGACACCAATAAGCCTGGTCTGGCAAACGTCGTACATTTTTAGAACGCCTGAGACTGAGATTTTAATATGCAAACTGTCTTCTGGAAGAATTTAGTTCAAACCTGGACTCGCCGATGAGCCTGTAATAATTTGTTCAGCTTTCGATGTTAGATGAAATTGAGATTATTCAATAACTTCTCGAGGTGTTTGGAACCCCAGTTATGCATGTAGAGCAGAATAAAAGTTCCATTGTAATGTTTCTGGCCCTTGCACGCAGAAATGCAACTGATCATTTATGCGACTTTCACCGAAGGCGGACATCACGAAAGAAGCCAAAAGTAGTAATTAAAAAATCGTAGGACGAAACGGCAAACGGGTCTATCCAATTGAAAATTGCATTTATTTAGTGAACATTATAACTCTTTGAAGAGTCATAAATCATAAACTAGTTCTTCCTTTAGTGTTGTGTTGTGCTTAGACTTACTGAGGAACTTTACGGTGGACGAAATCGTAAATGCGTTTGCAAAACCAGAATTGGTAAATCTGAAGATGACGAGAATCGATCACTCGACGGAGACTCCTGCTCGCTCCTTCCTTCCATCTTTTCAGTTTCACCAGTAATAATTTGTGTCTTGCCTCTTACCACGATGGACTAACATAGCAAATAGCAACACTTTTCTCACTATGCAATTATTCATGAGTACGGGACTTTTTATACCGCTTACTTTTCAGATGATGACTACTTGACTTGAATGCTATTCTTTTGATAATAACGAATCAATCACTAGACTTTATGAAAACGTATAGTTCAATACAAGTAATGCAACAGGTAAAATATATGATGTAATGCTTATCGTATTGTGGAACAGTACCTACTCTCGTCGGTCGAGTTTATTACATAGGATGTGAAATTAGTTTTGTAGAAGATGTAATTGTAGCTTTCTAGCTTTTGTTTATAGCGGTTAAGCATTTAAAGAGCCATGTGAGTAACTAGAGCTAGAGCTAGCAGTCGTTAATGCTAACGTTAACGTACTTACACGATGTGCAGTTAGGAGCTAAGGTTTGATATTAAGCACCCAATTCTATAAGGACTAATCATCGTTGCATTTAACCTGCTCGTCAATCAGCTGAACACTGCATCCAGATTGTAAATAAGAAAAGGAACCCAGAGCGCATTAATTGTTGACGCGCCGGAGCTGTAGAAATGAATACCAAAAATTAAACAAAAAGGCTGTTAGAAATTGTGCATGTAGAGTAGAACGAGGCTGTGGCTGTGACTTAGGTGTCACGTCAGTAAATTATTAAGGCTTGCTATTTTTGTTTTCAGACGCAGTAGCCAAATTGAGCATTTATTGTTTTGACCTTTGACGTTCATGCTGTTGAATAGTACAATTACAAGAGTAAATATCACACGCTAGATTTTATGCAACCTGAAACTCGATCTTTAATGCATTTATCACACCGCTTACCTTTACACGTTATTTTTGCAATATTAACTGTACTATTTAGACTAATATTTATACCTCTTGCTAGTGCTTGTCTTCAGCAGCAGACAACAAAGTGTGTAGAAATTTTAGTTTATAATTAGTCTAAATTTTTTATGAGAACGTCAGCGGCTAGCACAAAGGAGTAAACCAGTAATCTGTACTTCTCGAGAAATAATAAAGTCGACTACTAGTTTCTGAATTGAAACCGAATCACCCATTTTGAGTGTCACTTATTCGCACACAAAATCACAGATGCCGTCTCTATCGTCTAATTTTAATTAAATGATTAGAGAATTTCAACAAAGGTTGTTGGAGGACAAAGATTTCAATCATATGCGATCAAGCTTTCTTTGCGTTGGCTTTGGTTCAAGCTTTCAAGGAGCATCCTTGTCAACAGATTTTTAGGCTCCAATACGCACATGTTGAAGAGCACATGCACATGTGCAAGTACCCTCACCAAGTATTCAATGCTTTTCAGCAAATTATTGACATTTTGTAGTAGTTGTAACTTTTCTAATTGTGGCACATTTAATCGCTATATTCAAGATTACCATTCCAAGCTTAGCACCCGAGCTCTGTGGTGGGGCCGTTTGATAATGAACTGAACCGAGCATGAACGTGATTCCGTGTGATACGTGATAGTGAGAGAAGAATGTCTTTGGGTATGGAAGTTGTAAATATTGCTGAGATGAAGACTCGAGACGAACTTCTAGAGTTGCTAGAAATTAACACAAATGACGTGGTAAGTTTTGTAAGTGCAAAGGTGATGCGTGAAGCAGCGTGAGAGTGTTATTGCTTGCTAAATTCTTATCGCATTTGATAGGAGCTGCATTCGAATTCAGCTTCGATACTGTTCAAATGGATCGAAAAATTATCGGTGTACATCACGGAACCGCAATGGACCGAAATCATTGCCAATACATTTCCGTACCTTTTATCAACAATTTT
The DNA here is from genome assembly GCA_009869945.1 of Mesaphorura yosii. Taxonomy (NCBI): domain Eukaryota; kingdom Metazoa; phylum Arthropoda; class Collembola; order Poduromorpha; family Tullbergiidae; genus Mesaphorura; species Mesaphorura yosii. The sequence goes on from WIXG01000208.1 coordinate 116,814, forward strand.
GCGACGTGTCTGGTCCGCGAATAGCAATTGTAAAACCAAGAACGACGTTACTGAAAATGTGCTTCTACTCTCCAAAATAATAGGAAGACATCCCTCACTAATTAGGTAATCCCACACAAGCTCACTTTATACACTGAATTTAACGATAAGCACTTGCTATGCTAAATGCCATAGATTTGCGACACAAGTTTTGCAAGAGATTGGATCCTTGATGAAAAATATAACTGGCCAGTCCTCAAGAAAAGTGTCGAAACGCTCGAGGAATGATACAGACAGGAAGGCGAATCTGGAACAACTACTATTTTCAACGTTACTCCTAGTGAAGTCCATCCATAATTACAAATACGTCATTTCGGATGTATCCCAGTGTTTGGACTATATGACAAGCGACGACGCGGTTATTAGATGGTGAGTGTAGATTTCTTTCTCGTCGATAATAACTTAACGCACAGCATTATAATAAAATTAACTGGCCAATGTGTACAGGTTGGCGGCAAATTATATTGGATGCGCCCTTAAACTTCCTGAATCCAAGCTAACTAAACTCAAAGAAGGAGGCAAAATTTCTATTTCACAAGATTCTCGAATGTGTTTGGAGATGCAGAGTCTGACTGAACAATTTAGAGAACGAAAACTATTAAATGAAACACAAAATCTCCACTTGCCAATAAATAGTAAGTACCACTACCGAGCCTACCAATACTACATTTTAAAGATTATGAGCATAATTTGTTGAAATATTTATTAGATATCTTGGAGCTGTCATCTATTGAAATGGAACAACTGCTTTCAGTTGGAGGCGTAATGATTCAGTTTCAGTTGCCTTCAAAATCAAGTCTTGGAATGAAATTAACTAACCAGATGCCGCTTTGCCAATTACCGTCAACTGTGAACATTCTTCGAGAAATTGCCTTGTCCACACTGTGTCAATCTGCACCTGTTTGCCTTCAGGGGCCTGTTGGCTCAGGAAAAACACTCCTACTTCAGTATATAATGTCATTATTTCGACGCTCAAAATTTCCGCACAGTATCTCGGTTCAGATGTCAGATCAAATTGATTCAAAGCTCTTGCTGGGATCGTATCATTCGACTGATTTGCCTGGTCAATTTGTTTGGAAACCGGGATGCTTAACCAAAGCTGTGTTAAATGGATATTGGATTATTTTCGAAGATTTGGATGCCGCCACAGCTGACGTTTTGACTCTCTTGAATTGTTTAATGGATAACGGGAAACTTACTGTACCTGGCTATGGAGAAATTCATAGTATTCATCCAGACTTCAGAATGTTCTCAACTTGCAGGACTCAGGTAGGACTGGTTTGAATTGCCTATTGCTGCAAGGCTGCAACTGGAGGAAATATCCTGGCAAGCAAGCTTTTGAAGCAAGTTTTCGTTCCATTTTAGGTTGGGAAGAGAAGTGACAAACTGAAGTCAGCATGGACAAAGCTGAACATTAATCATATTACAACAAACGAACTGAAGGGCCTTGTTTACGGGCTATTTCCTCATTTCAAACAAATAGCTGACAGACTGATTAGCATGTACACCACGTTGATTGAATTTACTTCAGAGTCATTTAATTCTGGAAGACTGATCACATTAAGGTTATTCTCACCATTAGCAAGTATTATGAAAACGTTTTTAATGGAATTTGTTTTCATATTTCTGTACACAGAGACTTTATAAAACTTTGCCGACGAATTCCACTCCAACTGGATTTCAATAAACCGGAATCTGCCATCTCCATTTTCCAGGAAGCGTTTGATATATTCGCTTCTTCCTGGAAATGTCAGACAAAGAAGCAGCAGATTGCAGAGATTATTGGCACACATTTGAACCTGCTGAAAGCTAAGGCTGAGTATTTCTGCACAGCCTACAAACCGAATTTGAGTATCTGCTGTAATACAAACTCAGTGACATGTGGGAGACATTCTGTTAAAATGATCCAATCGACATCCAACCTGATGGGGTGAGTAAAATTACAAATCGATGACAGTATAAGGAGTGGAGTGTCACGAAAATACTTTTTTATTAGGGACAAACCTGCAGTATTTTCCCTCACAAAGCGGGCATCTTGTCTTTTGGAAATGATTTGTGGTTGTGTCAAGCACAATGAGTCAGTATTATTGACTGGAGAGACCGGCGTGGGGAAAACATCTTGCATACAGTACCTTGCGAACATTCTACACCAGAAATTAATTGTTGTAAACCTAAACCGGCAAAGCGACTCTGCCGATTTACTTGGAGGGTAATACTTACACGTTTTTACATCATTTTAATGATCGACCAGATGCTAACTAAACTAACTTCTTAGATACAAACCGGTCGAATTAAAATATGTATTTGGACCGATTCGGGAAGAATTTGAAAGCTTATTTGTACAAACTTTCAACAAGGAAGCCAACTCAAAGTTCTTGAGTCACATAATGACTTGTTATGCAAATCGAAGATGGAAGGATTTGGTAAAACTTATGTTCCATGTAGAAAAGGCTGCTTTACAACGTGTGCTGAAAAACAACCAGGAGCAAAGCAATAATCTTTTCGAACAGTAAGAAAATTAACGCATATCTTCATACTATGCAATTGGATTTTCTCGAAATGACGCAATTACTGGCATTAATAGATGGACCACATTAAGCAATCAGCTATCCAGAGTCAATTTGCAAATTCAGCAAGGTGAAAGCCCGTTTGCCTTTGCATTCATTGAAGGATCCATTATTAAGGCAGTCAAAAACGGTAGGTTCTGTTCTGATTGATGATCTTGACTGGAAGTCTACTTCTGCATTGTTTGCATCTAATAATATTCTATTGCAAATGATACCAGGTTACTGGATTCTGTTGGACGAAATAAACCTTGCCAGCCCAGAAATGCTGCAGTGCTTATATGGCATTTTGGACGAGAACTCCAATATAAATTTAATGGAGAAGGCAGACGAAACTCCGATAGAGAAACATGTCAACTTCCGCCTCTTTGCAGCCATGAATCCGGCTACCGATGTAGGAAAGAAGGAACTTCCTCTTGGCCTTCGAAATAGGTTTGAATGCAAAAATTGATACTCCATATAGTAAGAACTCTACTCCTTAATTTTTGTTTTACAGATTTACGGAGTTCTATCTGCCTGAGCTAACCGATCCGTCAGAATTGCAAATGCTGGTCACTGAATACTTACGAGGTTTGTCTCTTTCATCACAACAGGCAGAAAGCATTGTCCAACTATATTTGAGTGTCAGAAAGTTATCTGAGACTACTCTGGTCGATGGATCAAGCAAAAGACCGCATTACAGTTTGAGAACCCTGTGCAGAGCTTTAAAAATTTCGTCTTTGACATTGTATGGAAGCGTCAGCCGCTCTCTGTACGAGTCATTTTGTTTGAGCTTTTTGACCCAACTTGACCGAGGTTCGCACAACCTCGTGGAATCAATTATTGCGAGGTAACGGCTGTTAACTTCATTGCAATTACAATTTGTTACGAATGCTATATTTCTTGGAAATCGCAGGCACATATTTGGTAAATCTGATATAAAATCAATTCTTAATCAATCATTGCCTACGCCGAAGCTGGGAAAATGGGTTGAAGTCGAAGGCTATTGGTTATGCCAAGGAGATCATGATGTTAAACAAACAGAAATGGTATAAGTCTCACTGTTTCGAGTGGCTGCAACTTGAACTTAATCTGTTTCCAAATTAATTGCAGTACATTCTGACGTCAAGCGTCCGAAGAAATCTGAAGGACTTGGCCCGAATTGTTTCTGCAGGAAAACTGCCTGTGTTGATTCAGGGAGAGACATCCGTGGGGAAGACAAGTCTCATTCAATATCTCGCAGATTTAACCGGGAACCGCTGCTTCCGCATCAATAACCACCAACACACTGATCTCCAGGAATATGTAGGATCATACCAGTCAGATGAAAATGGAAAACTAGTCTTCACAGAGGGTATCTTGCCAAACAAACGCTGTTATACCACTCAGTGACCAAAGCTGATGCTAATACAAATTTGTTGGACAGGTGTACTAGTTCAGGCGATGAGAAGGGGAGACTGGATTATACTGGATGAGTTAAATCTTGCACCTTCTGATGTTTTGGAGGCGCTGAACAGAGTGCTGGATGACAATCGGCAGCTATTCATCACTGAGACTGGACAACTAGTAAATGCGCATCCAAGATTCATGCTGTTTGCTACTCAGAATCCTCCTGGCTTTTATGGGGGTCGAAAATTGCTATCCAGAGCTTTTCGCAATCGTTTTGTGGAACTGCACTTTGATGAGATTCCAACAGCAGAACTTGAAACTATACTTCATCTCCGTTGTGCCATTCCACAGTCGTACTGCGCAAAAATAATCGCTGCACTTAAGGACCTGCAAGTAAGTAAAGAAATCAAAGGCTGAGTTGTCCAAGAATTTCATGTTCTTCGTACGAACAAACAGGTACGACGGAAGTCCAGTGCCACCTTTGAAGGGAAGCACGGGTTTGCCACGTTGCGTGACTTATTTCGATGGGCTGAACGATACCGGTTGAGTGGCGAACAGACTGGACGCTTCTATGATTGGGATCAGCATTTGGCTGACGAGGGTTACTTGGTACTGGCTGGCAAAGTGAGGAAATATGGCGAAGCCGATGTAATTCGTGAGGTCCTCCAGAAGCACTTGAAACGGACCGTTGATCCACATAACTTGTTCACGTGTAAGTCCCTTTCATCGATCTTTTGGCATTACGTTCGGATTTATATTCTCAGTTGCATGCATTTTTCTTTTAGTGCATGACAAGACGTCTACGGTTACTCGGCCTATATTAGAGGAAGTGCTACGAATGGATGTTCCTGAGTTTGGTCATATTGTTTGGACGTTCCAATTGCGCCGTCTCGCAGTTCTGATCGGGAAGGCGTTGCAATTTAAGGAACCGATTTTACTGGTTGGAGAAACAGGATGCGGGAAAACTACCATGGTTCAGCTCCTGAGCCAACTTAGAAATCAGAAATTGTTTTCGGTTAGCTGTAATATGAACAGCGAGGGCAGTGACTTTATTGGTGGGCTGCGGCCTGTGCGCCAACATCTTGAAAATGTAAAATTAACTAAAGTATGTCAGAGTCGGATTGGATGGTTTCAACTTTTGTTTTTCCACTTCCAGGATGACCGTCTTTTTGAGTGGCTGGATGGGCCATTAATTGAGGCAATGAAGAATGGAGGAATATTCTTAGCTGATGAAATATCTCTTGCTGACGATTCCGTTCTTGAACGAGTAAATTCGGTTTTAGAGCCCGAGCGGACCATTTTAATTGCTGAGAAGGGCGATGAAACTCCTTCCCTAATTAAAGCGGTCGACAGCTTTCACTTCATTGGCACGATGAATCCCGGTGGTGATTATGGAAAGAAAGAGGTGACTTTTTACTTCGCCGCAGAATTTTGGCAAGATTTAACTTTTTAACATTTTGTCTCTTGTGTTTAGCTGTCGCCGGCATTGCGCAACCGATTGACAGAAATTTGGTGTGAAGTCACCACTGAGCTGGAGGATTTGGAATCTATAATTGAGCACAACCTCGATGGAGCACTTCGTGGACAAAACATTGGCAAAACTTTGATCTCGTTTGTCTCCTGGCTTCAATGCACCGAGCAAAGTATTCGCTGGACGGTTACTATTCGTGACTACCTGTCCTGGGTCGCCTTCACCAACCACACCCATTCGAACTTGGGTAACATTTCATTGAGGTCTACCATTCACCACGGGGCTTGCCTTGTACTGCTTGACGGTATTGGAAGTTTACTTAACATGGGTGAAAAGTAAGTGATTTATTGCTGCCGCACTGTCGCTTTCTCGATCCCAATTGTAAACCAATGTTATATTCTAGCTCAACACTCGTTCATGACAAGAAGATTGAATACCTCACGAAATTATCTGAGATGACAGCAAATTATGCTGGTGATGACGATGTGCTTCAACCATCATTTATAATTCAAAATTCAGCTGAGTACATTAAGATCGGCAAGTTTCCAATAGTCAAGAACTTGGATCTCAGCAAGCATGCATTTGAAAAACAATTCACATTGAGTGCTCCCACAACTTCTCAAAATGGACTGCGACTTTTCCGAGCCATGCAACTATGTAAACCGATTCTACTGGAAGGGTCACCTGGTGTTGGAAAGACTGCTCTTGTGTCAGTGCTCGCTAAAGTTTGTGGATTTCCATTAGTTAGGATCAATCTTTCAGAGCAGACCGACATCTCCGATTTGTTTGGAGCCGACTTGCCAGTTGAAGGAAAAGACGGTGGTCATTTTGAATGGAGAGATGGACCCCTTTTACAAGCATTGAAGACATCTTCATGGATACTACTGGACGAATTGAATTTGGCCTCTCAGTCTGTGCTGGAAGGATTAAACGCTTGCCTCGACCATCGTGGCGAAATCTACGTCCCCGAACTCAACAGAACATTCAAAATATCCAAGACACATAACATCACAAAAATATTTGCGTGCCAGAATCCAGTACGTCAAGGAGGTGCCAGGAAAGGTTTGCCAAAATCCTTCTTGAACCGATTTACTCAAGTCTACATGGACGCGCTTACGTTGGATGATCTCAGATTCATTATGAGAACAATTTATCCAACACTTGCGAAGACTTCAATTGATATTATGACCCATTTCGCGGATTCTGTGACCAAGGCCGTCAACGAACTGAACTTGTTTGCAAGAGTTGGTGCTCCTTGGGACTTTAACCTGCGAGATTTAATTCGATGGAGTGAATTAATGCTGAACGAGGAAGACGATGACTGTGACCCTCGTTGTGGCCCGTGGGCGTTTGTTGATTTAATTTACGGGCAACGAATGAGGACTTCAAAAGACGCGAGAAGAATGCTGCAGCTGTATTTGGAAACGACAAAATTGTACAACCGGGATGAAGAAAAGTCCCCTGTGCTCAAGTGTGGTGCTAGTGGATTGTTGTTGCTGAATGATCAATTCATTTGTGGAAACGGTTGTCTAAAACGAGGCAGTACAATGCCGGGCTCTGATCAAGGCGACATCAGCAAGCAATTGATCCTGCTGCAAAGACAAATTCCGTCAATTGAAGCGCTTACCGTATGTCTTCAAAGAAACTGGATGCCAATTTTGGTAAGATATTTCATGGTTCGATATTAAATATGGAACTCGGAAAGTCAGTTCGGAAATATCATAACTTAATGTGTCCTCAATGCAGGTTGGACCCAGCGGTTCCGGAAAGACTTCGGTCATTAAATTACTTGCTGAACTCTGTGGTCACAAACTTGAAATTATGACAGTCAGTCCTGAAATGGACACAATGGAACTACTCGGAGGTTTTGAACAGGTTCGTACGCCGTTTCTTTGTGATAGAATTACAAGCATTAGCATCGGTAAAACAGTAATTCGAGTGATGTCTAGCAGTCTAACGTGCGTGTTCGAGGCTTAAATTCGTACCACAGTACAAGGCCTAAAAATTCAAGAAGCAGAAGCCAGATTTCGGTTTTATTATTATCCAAGTAATCAAAAGGGTCTTTAAGATATTGTTCACCAGCGATTCTCCATGAGTGAGGTCGATCGGTCCTCCATCGAAGCCTAAATACAACAACATAAAATTAGTTTTTTTTTACTACCATCTCATTGCGTACTACCGGACTACATATTTGGGCAAGCATAGCATATTTGTAGAGAGCAATCTCTATCTCTCAAATTTCATTTCACTTTCCAGCGTGCGTGTTCGTCGGAATTTTTCTCGTGGTCTTCTCTTCCTTTATTGTTGGAAGTGAAATTACATTACATAATTCTCAACGACAGAATCTTGGTCTTAGAAAATAGAACTTTCTTTCTATGGTTGGTTTGAATTGTTTCTTGAGCGTGGAGCGCAAAACTATTCAATGGAAAACACAATAGACCGGTTTTATTATCAGAAATTATGAGACTGCATTATGATGGTACTTGTACTCTTGTGGCGCCTGAGCCGGAGGCAGAACTACGCGAGAGTGAAAGAGACTGCGGGAAGAAAGTACGAAATAATAACTACTCGTGTAAATAATCCCTTTATGGTTTAGTATCTCTGGTTTCGCTCATAATAGGATTTGTATTTATTAGTGCAGGCGGCAGGCTTATGGTCATTCAGGAAAGTTGTTGCATAAGACTGCTTTTCTTCCATAATGAAATGAAGTTCGCGTTGTAAACAATCATAAACCAAGCGGGTTGGCTAATATGGTTAAGCTTGTAACCAAGTTCTTCAACTTTCTACCGCACTCATTCTTGTGTTTCGTCGAGAGTCTAAAATTCAAGCGCATGGAACCACTTTCCATATTCTTTACTTCTCTGATTTACACGTTGATTTTTGAAGTCGCTGGCCTGATTTTGAGCTTGCGTGACATTTGAGATGAGCTGAAAAATATGAGGGACTTTTCTACGTGTTCGGTGTCTTGTGGGATGTAAATATTTTAGTTGCATGATTCACTGTTTTCGCCCTTGAGCTGCGAACCTGCACCTCCGTAAATCATGCACGGGCTCACCACGTCTTCACAGCGTCAGATTTACGTTCCCATGCTCTTCAAGCACCACTTCTGGAATGAATATTGTATTACTTGGCTGGACTAGAAACAAGTTTCTCCTTCCAAGTAATAAAATCCGAACAACGCTACGATATATGCAGCGAAGATGAAGCATGTAGTATGAGATGACTCGCCTAATGATCTAACCGACTTGCTACTAGTCCGTCGGATCCGCATTTCTAGCATTATTTGGCTCGCTTTCTATAAGCCATGGTTGTGGTTGAGAAACAGATTAATAAACAAACCTGCTTCCTAAAAGCCATGTTCCGAGGTGGAAGGGGCGCCGGTGGCAGTCCAAGTTCAATGATTTCCTCTTCATCCGAGCAGTGCATCGGTGACATTGATCTTCCAATCAGCAGCTCAGTTCCCCCGAGAGCAGCGAGGCTCGCGATGTGAAATCCACTTCCGGCTGCACCACCGCCAAGGCTTCGATTTGACTTAATTGACTTGACAGAGGGTGTCCTCCTTAACTTATGGGCGATATTGTCCATTGATTTTGAACTGCCAAGCAACACATTCTGAGTGCTTGATGAACGCAGCTGATTGTGGCTGCTGGCCCTGCTCGATGCTAAATGTCGGTAGTCTGACTCGCGTCCTATCCCCGGATTATTGTGAATTGTCGTGATTGAGCTGTGCAGAGTTTCCCGACGGTCCATGCCTCCACGTTCCTCTTCGTAGTCTCTTTCGCGCGGTGGGGTCGGCGGGAGTTCATCCTCAATATTGTCCCCGCATTCCATTCCAAACCAAATGCAAACACAGCAGCACGTGTCCACGAGGCAATGGCGAAACTCATCACGCAGCGGTTGATGCAAAAAGAGGAGAAAGATTGGGTGAAGGACGCAGTGAACAAATGTAAGCATGAGGGTAACTTCGTAGACAAAGGGCGAGATTGGGTCGTGCCATATTGCCGTACCTGCGGAGAATAGAAATTGGGTAGAATCAACCTTAGACTCGTGGCTTAACTAAATTAAGTCGTGACAGAAGATCATTACATTACGACACGAGTGCTTTGACTCCGAGCTCGTTATTGTGAAACGAGAAACGCGAACTTCGCATTCATGTTAAGATTTCCTTCGCATTTTTCTGCGTCTTTCTCAATTGCTTGCACCTGCTCTTGTGCCACACGCCAATAAGCATAAAATCACGAGTGGCGATAAAAGTGTGGGAGTTTTGCACTAGCATTTTATGTTTACGTTTATTTTGCTCCCTTAATATTTAAACAGATGAATTTGCTGGATTTCATTCATTGGTTCGGTAACTTTCTCCAAGCAATAATTTGAAGTTGGGGCACGATCTGCTGGCACAAGTGCGATCAATTTCGCTCCTGACCGGATTTATAGCTCCCGATGAACTTTGTTTATAAAGTTAATAATGGCATTCCCTTGTTTTATAAATTGCCAACTCCACAAGACAAATGACTTTGCGAATGAATGAGCAGAGTGAACGAGCATTCTTGCGTAGCGAGCCCAGGACCTGCAAATGATTGGACTTACCAACTGGAGCGAGCAGGGCGCACGTGTACAACGGAACCCAGCAGACAAGATTCAGTATCGCCAGTGTGCCGAGTGTTCGAATGTGGCACTGTCCGCTCTTCTGTGCCTGTCTCAGAAACACGTCCAGTTCACCTGCCGTGAAGCTTCGTGACGCAAAACTCGTGTCTTTGTTTGAGGATGTGGCAGTCGGTTGAGCATTGTTAACATTTTGAGCTTTTGAGAGGGATAATGATGAGCCTGGTTTGTTGACGTAGTTTGGATTAGAATAATTCGTCGTCGACTTGTTGTTTACGATCCCAGCCATGCCTGCCAGGCCCGCTCCTGCAGCTGCCAACAACCCGATCCTTGCGTTGCCTGAGTGTAGACACATGTTCACGTTCGTAATTAGCCCAGGTTCTTAATACACTTGTCAAAATATGAAATATGTTCTCCAGAATCCGAAAGAGAATCCCACCTAAATCTCTTTTAAGCTTCCGAAGATGCGAAGCAGCCAGACACACGCAAAGCAGGTTCACGGATGCCCACAGCACGTTGAGGATGAGATGCCTCGCTGGGCCACGTACGAGGGGACACGATGGAACCGGTGGAATAATTTCAGCCTGTGCTGCGATCGCACCGGACAAAAATGTTGGACCTGGCAGGGAGAAAGTAGAAATAAGAAAGATGAGAAATGAGGCTCATAAATTTATTACGCTTAAAGAGTTCCACTGCACAAAGAGATCCAACATGACGCAATATTTCTTCATTAGCGCCGGTATTTATGTTACGAGTGGACTTTCGGCCATTGCGAAATGTTTCATCGAGGTACTTACCCAAATTGATAACTTCACCAGTTAAAGAGCCACAGCATCCGCGAAGAGTCGCAAAAAGAAAAATATGGTCCATAAATTATGACTACGACCGTAATCCAATCAAGCGTATTATTTATTTGGCAAGTGCACATTCTTAAAGCTATAAAGTGAAAGTACGCGGTTAATTACCTAACGCAGCAAACCAAACCATGAACGAGCCGAATAAAACGCATTGTGGTGAGTCAGGCATTGCAGTCGTTTCCGCTAATAAGTTTGCGTCTTCATCGTAGTAGTCCTGCATCAAGTACGTAGTTATAACCGTTGCAAGTACTTGGAGTGGATTGGCGACATTGGAATTAGTAAATGGCTGTCACTTACCGAATAGTACGACGTAGGGTGCTTTGAAGGATACAACGGTGAGGAAAATTGCTTTCTAGTTTTAGCACGCACAAAACCCGCAGACTTAAGTAGCGAAGGTACGAGCACAGGCGGTGGGAGTAAAGGGGCATCGCTTAACGAGGCTGTAAGCAGATTCAGTGACGATACGGTCGCCAGGAGCAGGAAGGTAGTGTCGATGAGTGAGCAGCGCATTACAGGTTGACATCGCATCACTGACAGACTCAGCGGGACGAGGAGGGCGGCACGACAGCCATCCACGATAGTTCCGTGCACGAGCAGTCCAGATGACCATCTGCGGATGCGCAACAAATCGAAATCTTGTTACTTGTTAAGCGACGACTGTGCTAATTGCGACAGTAGGCAGTAAGGGCAAATCTCGTAAAATGGGAATAATTTTTAGAAAACTGCAATACGCAATAGTTTCCGTTGTAATTATTGTGGGAATTCACATTTTAAGAAGGCATTGGAAACTTTTTCTACCCATGCTTATAGCCATAATAATCTCGTCTGAACAATCTCACAGCTAAGCATGCAAATTATAGGCAATCTGGGAATGATGTTCAGAATGCCGGAACTTAATCTGCTGGACAAACATAAATGTTGCCCATTTTGTATTTTACTCTTTTTCGCCAAGAGGCATTTCCTCTACAAGTAATTGTAATTAAACCCATTCATCGGCCGATTTACCTTCGAAGTGCTTTCCGTGCAACAATTAGTCCGGTCAGCGAAAGATTCGCAACAACACCCGCACTCGCCAAGCTCAGTAGCAGCTTGCCGTGCTCCTCGCCTCCAGGATGGCATTCGAAAGCTCTGGTAGCATTTAGTGTGAAATTTGTAACTTGGTTGCTGAAGCGAATATTCCCGAGCATTCTCCGGTGTTTCTGCTGCTTATATTGGGAAGCTGGAAGATATGGCTCCGAAATTGAGATGCAAATTTTCTTAAGACTCCTGAGAGTCTGTTGATGAGCAGCACCTGGGAATGCAAAAGAAAATTAAAATGTAATTCGACCAGGTAATTTATGCAATAAAGACGTTCCACTTCCCTCTGCCAAGCGAATGCGAAATTAAGTCATATGCAAAAATTCCGGCCACCTGCCACCGTAATCGCTTTAGTGAGCGGCGAACTCATTTTTACAAGCCTTCATATACAAAATGCAAATTTTACCTAATTTGGACACAACATAGAATAATTTGGGATATTGAATCAATAATCGTATAAAAGGCTTAAATTGAATGGGCGCTTCAAAATTTTTGAGCGGGTAGTTAATAAAATAGTGCAGGGCAAGGCAGGGGCAGGAAAAGTAAATAGATAAAGTGATTTGGTTTTTATTGTGTGGGTTATGGACTCGAGCGGTCGAGCGTGCGAAATGCTATAACCGGAGTACAGAACGCAGCCATGATTGAAGAAAATGCTGAAGTCGAAGTCGACGTTTTGGATTTGGGTCTCCAGCATTAAGTGTGTGAAATGCTTGTGAATTTTAGGAGGTCGTCACAATATTATTCTTTCTGGTCGTAGACCCGAAGTTCTGTAAGACACCAAGATGTGAAGTTTCCTTACACTTAATATTATTTATGTGATGATAATGGAATTTCTATCGCACTTTCGTATGCTCGCAGGTCAAAGTACAAATAAGGAAATGCATTATGGAAGCTGGAGATTTTCTCCATGTACCACCGTTGCCATTTGACTAGTGTAATGCCATCGTATCTCGAGTAACATGAGATTGAGGCTTTTCCTTCTTTCCTCCGTTCTTTCTGATGCCAAGGCCTTGATACTTGATAAATATTGCATCAGAATCAGAGCCTACCAGTCGTGCCAGTAAAAATCTCCGAACTCTGACTTGATGAAATTCTTGCGCGCAAGCTAAAGCGAGAATTCGCCGATTTTATGTTGCTTGTTTATGTTTTCGCTGTGTTTATTAGCGGTTCCTCAAGTCTGTGTCTACTTCCTCGGCCACGGCTTGCCTAAGCTTTTCCAACTTCGTTCAAGATAAGAAAAGGAAACCGGAAAGAAACAAAGAAAAGTTGGCAAATGAGTTTAAATTAATGAACCATAACCTTGCCTTAGATTACACTACTGCAAAACTCTGTTAAACTCTCCATATTCGGGGTCTAACTACTCGTGTAATACTCTGCTCGTCCTGTAAGATAAAAGTTTTCATGTTCACAAGTTCGGGCAAATAATCTCACGCAGATCAGAAGTCACAGTGCATAGTCAGGTATCATGCCAGATTAACAGAGAGACTAATTTAACGCGTTATCCGCCTACTCTGAGAAAGTACGACCATTTTGATTGCTTCACTGCGCTCAAATTGACCTGAAAAGTTTAAGCAGCGAAACTTTGTTTACTTAATCTATTCAACTTTCCTGTGCGTATTCAGCAATCTTGTCGCGAACCACGACATCTGAGGTGGCGGCTGTTTGTCTTTGGCCAACGGGCAAAGAGAAGTATTAATCCGTTGTAAAGTATAAGCTCAAAATATTCAAAGATGAAACTTCAGAGTAGAATTCTGAATAGAGTCTTACTCCATTGCACTGGGCAAGTGGAAGCATGAAACCAAATTTGTGACTCTGAATTCTATTCTTAGCTTTGGCTCTAATATCTTTGCTTGCTTTATTATTCTGGAATAGAATGAAAGAAGGTCCTGCAGAAGGCATAAATCGGGTCGAGACTCGGGACGGAACACGACAACCGGCTTGAGATTTTTAAAAAAGGAGAAAGTAAATATATAGAATTTCACTTTATTCATTCGCTGCTCTCTTCCATGCCAGCTTTTCGCCGTGGCTTTGCCTGGAGTTCGTGTCCTTCTTGGCTCATGGCCATATTTTGATTTGAAACCAAACTTACTACTTTTAGCAGCTCATTGTGTTTTCTCCTAGCGAGCGGGTGCGGTTTGCTGGCAGTAGCTACAGAAGGAATTCAACGTTTCGGGAGTATTTCATCTCTGGTCGTTCTGAAGTAAAAGCAAGATCGAAGAATCCGTCGTTCGTCTAATTGACGGAGGAAATGGTTTGCGACAAGTGCCAAGTCAACAGATTGAGGCTTTATGTCAAGCAATTATCCGCGAGACCGAAATTCGCTTCACAAATATGCGCAGTTCTGGGCTTCTTTCAGTTTAAGTTTAGACTAGGGCACATTTTTTGAATTGGGTTTATTTGACATTTTTCGTCGTGCTCGCAACTTGTCGCGCCTATATACTGAATGTGAAAATTTAGTGTTATGATTATGTTTCATTGTGTGCCGTTAAAACGTGCCTTGAATGTTGAATCTTTAGGTTTGCTTTGCTCAGCGTCTGCTCTGATAAGTCCAATGTGACAATTGGAAAACTTTTGACGCCTTTTTATCATTCGAGGTCGAGGTTACGACTTTCTTTAAATTCAAAGCATAAAATCCGGCGTTTGATTGAATACTTTGGTTTTGAACTCCTTCAATTGCGGTGAATTGACGCAAGCACTGAGAATCAGTGAATCATACCGCTGTACAGGATTTTAAGAGGGAAGTTTTAATGAACTGAAACCATAAAATATTCTTAATGCTTCGGTCTTGGGTGGCTAGCCGCTCTTGTTAATGACTGCGCAAATGTTGATAAATCTGCCAGACGTACAATGGAGTTGAGGAACGCGGCCTGAAAGGCAATGACTAATTTTCTGCATTCGCCTCCATTGTTCATGACTCTCAGAGCAATCAGGAACGGCAGGCACGGCCGTTATCGTCATGCTTCATAAGTTGTGTGTGAATGGAGCGGAATATTTGTACTTTCTCTCAAAATAGCTCGAAGTGTGCTAGTGCCAGATTACACTTGTCTACTTGCAGAAGAATGTGAAAAATGAGGGCTGAGGATTCCTGCACGCAATTCCAAGCGAGCACGAAGAAGATGCGTTTATTTTCCTTTCTCATCTTGGGTCTTGGACTTAACATAACAATGGGACGATGAACGCCAGCACGGCACATTGGGAACAATGCAGTGCAGCAAACAGAAACGATTCATGAAAATACAGCTTAGCACATGTTATGCAATATTATGCATACACTGAAAAGATTTCACAGGAATCTCCTTTCTCCTCCTTTGTTGTGCGCTGTTGTTGATCTTTCACGGTAATATTTTTATTTATGATCGAAAATTATACAGAGAGTTATGGTAGAAGAATTTCATATCGAGCCTCTTGTGTTTGAAATTTGCAATTTGCATAACACGAGATTTTTATGAGCTCACTTCAAGGTGCACTCCTTTTGCACTTCTACTTCTGCTGCTGCTGCGTGGAGATTGCATGTTTGCGAAATTGAGTACGGGCCAATCTTTATTATGAAAGAAGCCGTTCGCCAAGAGTAGAAGAAAGAATAAAATCTTTGCCTATATTTAAGCTAGACAATGCCACAGAGATATGAAGCTCCAAATAATAAGCTTGTAATATTTAATAATTTTTATGAATTTTAAATGGTCTTCGGGCTACATCCACAGGTGTGCTTTGTGGTACGGGTCCTGAGCCTTGATTTATAGTCAAATTGAATCTACCTTGAGTGGAGATCCATTTCCTAAGGGACGACGTACATGTGAACCGTGAGCAATGAACGGCTAACAATATACATCTGAGGCAAGTGCGGGAGGTGGCCTTTATTTGCACGCGGCACGACATAGTCTTGCCTTTTCATTGCTTTTGCGAAATCTTCATTGACATTATTATTTCATGGTACACTTGAAAGATTTTCATATTAAAATTTTAGGTTCGAGTCTGAACACTTCTGAAGAAGAAGCGTGCATTTTGCATGAAGGCGATAGCGCTTGAACGGCTTGAAGAGGTAATGATGAAAATATAGTCAAGTACCAATTAGTAGTAATGGAAGAAGTTTTGCTACAGTATGAAGTAATGCAAAATGTAAAGCGACCTAATAATCGTGGTGGTTTTAATTTAACAGAAAAATTGATTAGAAACGAGTCTGAGTCTCTTAAAACATTTGAGTGAAAGGAAAATTGAATTTGAGTATTTCAGAACTCCTGACTTGAAATAAGATTTTGCACATGGCCAATTACGTTTAAGCTTCTTTCGCAAAAAGAGGAAGGTTTCCAAGAAGCTTTTATCATGCTTATACGTATTGTATTTGTGTTTGCGAAAGTAGATTGTGTTCACGGTGAGTAGAAGACAAAAGTACGAACCGACAAGGAAATTGTGATTGAGTTGAAAACGCACTTCAACTCCAAGTTCTGTGGGACAGGCCACAAATCACAGTTGTAGCGTAGCAGACCATTCCACACGTGAATTTGCGAATGCGACTCTGTCAGACCGACTTTGGTGACAGTCAATAAACAAAATTCGTGTCTTACCTTTTCACACTCACTCGCCCAGACACATTGATTAATGCCTTTCTGTGCTGCTTCTTCGTAGCCCGCACTCTACTCGTAATCGGGCTGAGTAATGAATTGGGTCAGATCTTGTTTTCTTGCACTTCACTGCGGTGTGAGTTTGGAAAGTTCATAATCCTCATCGGCTCCTCGCTCCTCTCAAGCAGATGTAAAAGCGCAGCTGCGCCGGTGTCAAGAAAACCCGGAACTTATTGAGGTGTAAATAATTTAATTTGTCTCGCAATCTTACCCGAGCTCAGTTTCTGTTGCTGTTTTTTTACGCACTTAGCTTTCTCCTCTCCTCACATAAAATCCAATTTTCTTGTTTCACTTTTCTCCTCACAAAAATAAAGAATTTATTGAAATAAATTGATTCACTGCACTCGGCTGAACAACCTCTACCTTGCTTTCGTTGCTTTCGCCTGATGCGATATTTTCATGAGCCACTGATCTTCCAGCTGCAAGCCTGTGAGCTGAAATTACTGTGCATCTGTGCGTAGGACCGAAACTTTTGTTTTGTTTTCTTGTTTTGTAATTAATGAATCTGCAGATGAGATATAATTTCTTTCTCTGGAGCGGGATTATTTCTACTCACTGACTCACAAGCACGGGCATGGTTCATTAATATTTCACTTCCAGGAGCACGAGCAGCAAAATGAATTCTTCGTCTTGACGGATGAGTCTATTTCAAATAACGCAAAATGTACGCGGCGAAAAAATTAATTAAAGTTACCTTAAAGAGCTCGAGTTCTAGCTCAGGTGTCACGTCATGGAATTTG
Source organism: Mesaphorura yosii (assembly GCA_009869945.1). Taxonomy (NCBI): domain Eukaryota; kingdom Metazoa; phylum Arthropoda; class Collembola; order Poduromorpha; family Tullbergiidae; genus Mesaphorura; species Mesaphorura yosii. Next base: position 134,151 of record WIXG01000208.1, read on the forward strand.
AAAGGAGTCTTGCGTCTGAGCGCGAGTCTATTTTTATTCGTGATGAACCGAAAACTGAAATGAGAAATCTGAAGTGATCTGCAAGTACTTGAGACTAAGATTGAACTGAAAGCATTAAGCACATGAAATCTCCAGTTTTATCTGCCTGTGCTACGCCGACTTACTTGGTTTGGGACTGAGGCTAGGGTTTAAGCTGTTCTGTTCGCACGTTTCACTAAACTGAGCTGCCGGTGCTGGTAGGAGTAAAACCATCGAAGACAGCACAGAGCGGAGAAAGAAAGAGCTCTGGTGCACGAAGCACAAGTTTATGGGTTTCGGAGAAAGTTCACGGAAGATATTTTTCTCCTCGCGTACTTCATTTCGCCAATCAACCCCCGTCTCTGGTTCGGAACGTGTTTGCGCTTAGAAATGGAGAAGCGGCCAGTTCGTAAACAGTGCTGAAACGTCAGCATTTTTTGTCATGGCGTGGGTAGTAAACTCGGTTGAGTGATCACAAAGGCAGATCAGTTGCACCTGCCTGGCCCAACTGCGTCGGTGGTGAATAGGAAGTTAATATTGAATGAACGACTGACTTGGGCCGGCCGGCAACGTTCTTCACACGAGCGTCAATAAATGCAGAATATTGCCTCCGCCTGCCGGGGCTCGTCGTTTATGTATTCAATGCACACAGGAGTTGCGATCCGAGAACTTTGAATCGAACTGAGCCGATGAACTGACACCAACTCAAGGTAATTTCATCGTTGGCAATTAACATTAAAGGATGGAGATTTTGGTCATTTTGGAGATGGTGGAAGGCAATTCCTCTGCAAGCTAGGCAAAAGCAAATCACCGTTGGAAAATGTGAATTGAAATTGCCATACGAGAAAGTTCATGAGTCCAGCCTAGACAGATGCTGGTGTAGGCAAGCAGATAGGGAGTACGACTTAAGGATGAATCCAGACTCCAAACACACTGCTAATTGATTCCTTCTTCTTCTCGAGAAGAAGCACCAACAACTTCCACTTTAATAAGATTGTGCGTCATGCATTGTCCCATACTGCTAATGGTGAAGTCGAGTAATGTGGTTGAGTCAATGGCATGGCATGGCATAGCAAGCTGGAAGCTGGCTAATAAATTAGGACAACCAAGACATTGATTTGCTTTTTAAAGGAGGAAATGAGTAGAACCACATCACACGCACGCATTGTGCGCCACTGTCACGGTCTGATGTATACCTTTAATGTCTTTTCCCACTCCATGACAGTAACGGCCAGACAGACTTAAATTTAGGACGACGCACTTACCGATTCGCTTGCTGTGGCTATAAAATGCTGAATTAATTATGGGACGTGCTCTAGAATGCACGTTGCTCTTATGCCAATCTGAAATGCAATGCTTTTACTGTGACAATTATTATTACGTGTATAACTTAGAACATTTCGGGAGGCTGGATCCCTGCATAACTGAGCGAACTTCTTTACCATTATGAACAACGATTTCAGTCGCTACGCTGCATGCTATTGCATTGAAATAAAAAAGTTAAAGTGAGAAAGTTTCCGATTTTTAGAGCCTATTGCATTTATTACGCTACTGCGACAGTAAGAAATCGCATTATAGAAATCCCTACTCCGTCCCCGCCACCGAATCCGAATCAATCGCTCACACTGTGCGACACTGAATCTCAACTTTCTTCGTTGTTCGCTATTCGCAACTTTTACTGTGCTTTTATGGCAGCATAGGCTGGTCTACTGCGCATACGTGCGACATAAATAAAGAGCTGAACGAATGGCGAGGAAAACTAGATCTAAATCTTTATGTTGAAAGAAAGTTTGCAGCTTACTGGCTTCATGTTGAAAACAGTGGGAATGTACTGCCCGCTATGCTGCTGCGCATGCCATTCTTTACTATTATTTCGTGCCAGTGCCACAATCACAATCTGAATCAAACGTAGAAATTAGAAGCTCAACATCTTCATAGAACGGAGCATTCTGTGCTTTCGCTGCTCTGTGCTGTGCCATTAAGAATTGCTACTCATTGTACAAATACAGATAAGCAAGAGAAGGAACCCGAATGAATGTAATTACCGAAATTAGAACGACAGTCCGGAATTAACTTCGCCTTGAGTCAATGAAGCTTTCTTAATGACTTTCCCCAGATCATGATAATAATAACAAATGAGGCGCTTAAATGAGACCTGAAATAAAAACGACTTCGACAGAGAAGAGAAAGCAGCAATGCTACAACACGTACGTACTACGTTTGTCTTACATACAGACAAGTTAAGCCGCATGAACTGAGTCTAGGAGAAAACTGCGCCCAAGCGAAAAATTTCATGCGCCCTTTGTCAGGAAGCCTCTGGATTTGTAAAATTTATTGGTCAAGAGTCAAGCATAAAGTCTTCACTGCCTCTTTTACGATAACAGCACAGCAGAAAAATAATGCATTCCCATGCCCCGTCGAATGGGCGACGGTGACAGTCAACAAAGTTAATCATGTAATGCAGACAGCCACACAGACGTGTTTCGCACCGTAAGTTGAAATAACGTCGTAAAAATTTAATCCTGCATTGCACCATAGAATGATGTTGACTTGCATGACTTGACTCTGACACGAGGCAGCAGCTACTTGCCTGTTGTCTGTTAAGTTTTGAGCCATTGTCCGAATTCTTGCCTTGTTTCTTTTATAAATCCATTACTGGTATTACTTTAACACCCGTGAAGATCCGCAATAACAATAGTACATGCACATGTTTATGTTCACTCTTGACATTAGCATCATTGTAAAGAGATGACTTGATGCAGTCGGCTGGCAGACAATTTCTTTGACAAACAACGATACGGCGTTCTTTCAAGATGGAGTGCAAAGTATTGTAATATTTTCACATTTCACATGGCTTTACGGTTGCAATATTTTATGTGTCTCTTTGAGCACGTTCGGCTTCGACTAGACTTGGGACCCCGGCTCAGGCTGAGCCCATGTTTCCAATTTGCAAATGACGAAATATGAAGTAGGAAACATTCAGAGCACATAATCTTTTCAAAGCCAAAGGTTCTGTGATGGATGTTTCTTGAGTAAGTCTTGTAGAAACGTATGACCTGACATCAGGCATTGAATTCAAATTCAATCCGACGTTCTCGCACGATGAAGAATAGTGGCCATCTACGTGTACCAGTGCCCATTGCACTCCCTTTGGGAATTTACAGGGCAGAAATGAGAAAAGGAACGAAATCTTGATGGTAATATATTCCACGTGTTGCGTAGTCAGTCGTTGCATTAGATTGGAGATTCGGCCAGCGTGTGGTGAAAGAAAGAGAGGTTGGCTAGAAACGCTTGTTTCTTCTGTTTCGAACTGTTTAGTGTACAATTGTGCATATTCGAGATAACTGCTTTTCTCCTGCGTAAAATGGATTTAAATTCAAAATGCATGCTGGCCCGCGTGCATTAGTTGGCCAAGTGCTTTGCCTGTGCTTGTTTACCTCCGTGCGGTAATTGCGTAGTAATTTTGAAATGCTTTTCTCCACAAACTTCTCGAGTCTCTCTAGTAAAAATGCAAGAAATTAAAGATTGCGGATTAAGAAGCCCGAGGAGGGACACACAAAATTAGCCCGAATTCCACTCTATTCGAAGATTACTGCCCAGACAGAATTAAATTTCAAGTTTTAATTGACTCGAGCCAAGATCGGGCGAAACCAGAACGCAGGAAATGCGTAGTCGGAATTCGAACGTGCATAATTTTGTCTTCCAAATATTGACTTTTTTAAACTATGTGATTTATAATTTTTGGCAAAGTTTTCAACAAAGCATTTGACGCTTGGAGAAGACTGGAAAATTAGAGCAGCCGAAGACAGAGTGCCTGTTAATGAAGTGGAAATCGTCAAGTTTTATGCGCGCCTGTGAGCTCGGTGTTTTTGGCTTAAAATATGCGTGACGACTTCGTAAACGATGGAAATTAAGGGCGGTTTGCCCGCTGGCTTGGCACTCGTGTGTTTATCCACTACATTGCCTCTTCTCATCTCATCTACCATTGTTTAACAGCACCACCTCTATTCTCTCTCGCTCAGCATCACATTACGCTAAATGAGAAAGCAAGTATCGCGCATAAAAGAATAGAGAATGGGTGCATTTGGCGTAATGAAGATAGTAAAGTCCTCGAGGAAAATGGCCTAATGATAGCATAAATGAGCAAATGAGCAGTGGTGGCAAGCGAGCAGCCAAAGGCAAAACGAAGTTGATCCGACTATAAAGTAAAACTTCATAGTTGTCTCTTCGCGTTGTTGGCTTCCTCGTGTTACAAAATGGAAAAATTAATACAACAATTTGTTTGAACTGAACAGCTGAATTCTGCTCCACTTTGGCCGACAGAGTAGTTTTCTTTCCAGTTGGGCGCTGAGAAGACCCGCCGAGCCGAAGTAGTGCAATATTTATTAACGTGGGAAAGCAAAGTGAAAGTCATATCGTACGTTGCATTGAGGAGAACATCTGGTGAATGACATGTCATCACTGAGGAGCAGAGTACGCAAGAAGACAACCATAACAAAGGCGTATGAGTACAATATTTGCCTTTTGGGGTTTGCTACACGAATCGATGACACTTTGTCCTGATGGCTTCGTACTACGTGCAGACATTCAAGTAAAACGCTGCTACTGATGGACTCGGTCTACACTGAGAGTTCAAACATCGTTACATTGCGCTATTTTCTGTTTGTAGAGAAAATTCCATTAAACGCAACGTAACGCACGCTTGATGCATGGTTCCTGATGCATTTGGGCATTACATTCCATTTTGATGAAATCTGAGCCGAGCAGCAGTCCGATTATAGATTCATTACGGGAAATGAAAATGTCTGACTAGTCTGACATTCTTCGAGCGAGCGATGGCGTAAATAAATTATTCGACTCTTCGCTGCGTTTGAAAGTCAGGATTTTAGTGTGTTTAACTTGGGCTTTCGGTAGAGTGTTTCTGCTCTTGAGTGATGCTGCTGTTCGTGCGGCGCACATGCATCGTATGGAGTGTTGTTATTTCGGTAATTAGCGAGATATACTCGATGTAGACGTAATGACAAGATCAAGCATTTTGATTTTCCGCTCGATAGCATCATCATCATTATCCATCCACGTTCCGTTCCATGTCTGGTGCCTTATGTAAAGATTAACGATCTCGGCATTGTCAGGACTCTACTGGATAATATGAGACGTGTTGCAGTGATGATCTATTTGCTTCCAGCCCAGGCCATCCAAACGGCAAAAGCCCAATATTAACATTTCCTTTCGCTGGCGACTCTGGCGAATCCTTTCGGTCTTTTCTAATTGGTATTGTTCAGGTAGCTCCTAAATTGCGCTACCTGCGGAAACTGGACACTTAAACTGGTTCAAGGCTTGTTTTGTTCACGGTGCTTTAGTCGAAATCGAACAGTCCGTGTGTTTATGGTTAATTTATTAGTCTTCTTACGCAGCGTATTTTTCCTTCAGTATTTAATTACGTGCACATCTCAAGTGTTTCTATGCGGACTAAAGGTGGTTTTCCGTAACTTCTGCAGAAATCACGAGGTACTTGATGAGCACCGTACGTTTCTTCTGCTCGAGTGAAGTCTCGGAGAAAGCCCGACCAACATTTTCGTTCCGTACCAGATCGTAAACAAATAAACGTTTTCCGGTCTATCTGTATCTGCGGGATCTCTCCGCGTTTTTATTAATTTCCTGTTCATTATCTTCGTATTAGAACCATTTCCTCGCCGCGGGAAACTTTCTTTTGGTGATACTTCCTGCATATTGTATTTTGGAACGAATCTAGTTTGGCAAATTCTAGGCGCAGGAATAAAATTCGAAGCTTTGACTTGTTCTTTGTGTTGACGAGACCACAAATTTCTGCGTGAAGTAAACCTTTGACTCTGCGTTGCATTAAAAAGCTTGCTGAAAATGCGACGATATATTTCTAAATATTAGATTTCGGTAATGCAATTTCAAATAAGAACTTTTTGCAAAAGTTTAGTCTGAAAGAAAGAGACTACAATACGACCTTAATGCAGGCAAACTCGATCTCCTTTTATAGACAGTCAATAATGCGTAATGCGAGAGTATTGTTGGACTGGGCTAGTGGCTATATGCATTTGTGTTTGGAAAGTGTGAACTCGGAAACTGAAACTTGGATGAATAAACTTTAGGCAAGCTCTTCGTGTTGGCTACGTTAAAGCCAAGACAAAGTTACACCACACGTTTTACTTCACGCTAGCGCAAATGACTTGAGGGGAGAGAAAGAAAGGGAAAGTTGATTTCTTTCTGAAACTTGGATGTAGGATTCCACTGAGAATTCGATTCATCGTGCCCATTTTGCCTGACCTCTTCTCGCAGCGGACCGGGCTGGTTGCGAAACCTTGGCAAATTAGCAGGCGAATCTATTTCAATATTTACCATTTGCAGAGGAGAGATCGTGTTCATGATCTTGATTTGAGGAGAATTTCTCCTCAACCTGGTAAATCAGCACTATGACTCATGTAGTTTTGTAGACGCCGATAGAAAGGACAGAAGAGAGCTTTTAGATAATCAAAGGTTTTACAAAAACTTAAGTCGTTTAGCTGTTGGTCTCTTTCCATTGAGAATTTCTTGATAAAATGTTAATCAGGCATATCTAAGGGCTGACATTTTCTTCATGCGTTTCTTGTCGTTGACATGATGTTATGAATAATGAATGACATGTGTGACAATCTTGTCACCAGGCGGAAGGCTCGATTTACATGTCTTGGTTAACTTTTCAGGGCCCAACAGCGTGGTAGCATTGTTGAGTTGAGTTAAGGCCATGTGTTCGCATTTATATCGTTGAGTTGTGGGACACATTTGTCAAGTCGAAAATGATGTAAAACCTGGAAAGGAAAGAATCCTACATTTATACATTTGTTACTGTTGAGAGACTACTTCCCTTGGATTCTTCTTATTCTCGAATTTATTCACTTTGCTCTGCATCTGCCCTTTTGATGATTTTTCTTGCAAGCTGACTTTTTTTTTAAAAATTACAGGCGGATGTTTACCGAAAAATCGATGAGTTGACTGTTGGTTTTTGCGAAATGCTTCTTTCGCTGGTACAATCGATTGTCTGTCACAAAGGACATGACTTGGACATGATGAATTCTCAAGTACTTGATCTCTGGTCATCTCTGAGAGCACTAAACTCTCTCATCCCAGGTATGTTGTACAAACACTACTTTCTGGATAAATGTCGCCTCTTCAAGCTTCTCCTCAGCCCACGCGCATTTTATTTCAACGCAGTGCTTAATCTGAATTTTGTATCCTGGCGGTAACGACAACAGCAAATAATTTATATTACTCCGGAGCTTCTCTCTTTCCTTCCCGTCCAGATGCTGAATTCACGGAGAATCAAGAAACAGAAGAGACGAGAATAAAAGATAGAGTCAACTTTCTGGAGATGTCACAGAGGAAATGTAAATCATTGTTGGGCGAGATGCAGAAAAACCAAGAAAGTCCCGGTTCCACTGCAGATAAGAATGCTATTTTCATGGAGCTCGAACAGGTTGAAGTGACACTGAGAAAACTCTCTGCGGACTTGGATTTGATTAACACTCATCTCAAGAACGGAATCCACACCGGCGGCTTCCAGTGGGTGGACAGCCCACTTGTGAAGGTAACCGCCAGAGCCTAACGCTTCTCGAATGGCGGAAACTTGGGTTGTTGAATCTGTACTTTTGTACTTCTTATTTTGCAGGCAATAAAATCTGGCTACTGGCTTCTAATCGACGGTGCAAATAAATGCTCAGCTTCGGTGCTCGACCGACTAAATCCTCTCGTCGAACCAAATGGTACGCTGTTCCTGACAGAGCGAGGAAGCATTGACGGAGTGATTCAAGAAATTAAACCACATCCGGAATTCCGACTTATTCTTGCGCTCGATCCTGCACATGGCGAAATCTCCAGGTTGGTAGAGCATGTGC
>WIXG01000209.1:0-141230 GCA_009869945.1 Mesaphorura yosii
ACCGCAACGCAAGCCTGCTCCTCATGAACAGCCACTTCTCGCTCACATTTCCCAGGCCGAATTTGCCGGATAATGTAGAAGTCGGAGGCATGCATTGTCGACCCGCCAAACCACTGCCAACAGTAAGTACAGTCAGTCATCCAGTTAAATTAAAACTCATTTTCAAATAATTTGACTGTAACAGGACTTGGAGGAATATTTATCCGGCGCTGAGCACGGATTCGTCTACTTCAGCCTGGGCTCAATTGTCCAAGCGAAGGAGATGCCTGAAGAGACGAAGAACAAGTTCCTGAAAGTTTTCTCAAAACTGAAGCAAAGAGTTATATGGAAATGGGAAGGAGAAATGACAGGACTTTCTCCGAATGTGCGAATTAGTAAATGGCTGCCTCAACAAGACATTCTCGGACATAAGAACATTCGCGTGTTCATCACTCACGGAGGCCTGCTAAGCACCCAAGAAGCCATCTATCATGGCGTATCTCTACTGGGCTTGCCGCTGTTCGCGGATCAGGACGTAAGATTTCTAATTCCGTTCCATAATGAGAAAGTCCTTCCATTTCACAAAATGTCCTTTCGTTTTTTTTTTAGCTAAACATGAATCAAGCCGAACAGAAAGGATACGCGCTGACGGCCGAAATCCTGGACCTGGATGAGAATGATTTTGAAATGAAACTAAATCGCCTTCTCAATGAACCATCGTAAGTCTAAATTATTGGCTTGAGCTTGCGTTGTACTCGGCTAGAACATATTACAAGTACACGATTCCAACGATTTCAGGTTCTCACAGAAAGCAAAGTACCTGTCTTCAGTTTTTCGGGATCAAACAGAAACTCCGCTGGAACGCGCGGTGTACTGGGTCGAGTACGTCTTGAGACACGGAGGTGCGCCACACTTGCGATCAGCTGCGAGAGACTTAAATTTCTTCCAAGTGCATTCATTCGATGTACTTGGCGTCATGCTAGCAGTATTATTTTTAATTGTAGTGATTGTAGCTTGGAGTTGCAAGCTTTTGTACAGACGAGTTTGTGGCAGTAAGTCGAGGGAGGCTGCTGTTTTGAAGAGTTTTAAAAAGCACAATTAAGAAAACTGAAGATTTAAAAACGAATAAATTCTAAATATTTGCCAACAAATTACTGGTTACCCAAATTAATTGTAAAAATTGCGTATATTCTTTCTCTTGCACCTATTAAAGCAGTAAACATTGCTAAAACACTTAAAACTGGTATCTTATCTGTTGAGTGAGACAACATCACACGTGGTGCGGAAACACTTGAGTATTTACAAATGAATGACCCCGTTGAAGGGTTATTGTCATGTGGCGTCCTGTCCCGTGCTTACGACCACCAGTAGTGCTGTGAAGTAGCGCAGCGTTAATCTCAATCACGGCAACACGGGTTTGGATCACATTGCTACTTCTATTGTTTCAATTCATCTATGCAAATGATCGATCGTGTGACGTAGTCGATCATGCTTCACGTTATCAGTGTCGATAGGCAACAGATGCGCATGATCAATAACAGTCCTACGTGCGTCCCATGATTTCTCTCGGTACTTGACATTCGAATATATACAATCTGCTCATTCTTGCAGAGCATTAGTTCAAAGTGCAAAGGTAAACGTGAACATTCAAAAGCTACGCTACGACAGAAAAGTTTTAAAATGAAGTCCCCTTTCGTCTTGTCCTTATTGGTGCTGGGGTCATTCGTTTCTTTAATATCAGGAGACAGAATTCTCGTGCTGAGTCCCATCGGCTCAAAGAGTCACAAGAATGTGTTTGATCCACTAGTTGAAGGTTTAGCCGCCAAGGGTCACCAACTATTCACAATCATGCCATACAAATCTTCAAAGCTTCCGTCTAACGTGAAGGAGATTGTCCCAGCCGCGTCGATGAACATGATGGACGCGATTCCAGATCCGTTCGTCCTGAGGCGGAAAGGAGTGCTGGGAGGGATGATGTTCAACACATCATCTATGCACTCCATTTGTCATGAGGTGCATCAGAATGAAGAGTTTAAAGAGATGACAAGGAATCAGCACTATGACGTCATCATCACAAACGGATTCTTCAACTGCTACGATTGCCTGATTCATACACTGAAAGCACCCCACATCGTCGTCACAACCATGGCGGCACCGCCAGCAGTTGCACAGTACACAGGGAACTACCTGCCACAGTCGTTCGTGCCACACATATTCCTTGGATACTCAGACAGAATGAACTTCGGTCAACGACTAGTAAACACTGCCTTTGACATCATTGCGTCGCTGTACCTCATTCCTCGCTGGATGGGTGGGTGGGAAGAAATCTACAAAAAATATGTGGGGCAAGATTGTCCATCGATTGAGGAAATCAACGCCAACGTAAGCCTCATCCTTATGAACAGCTATTTCTCGTTAACCCATCCAAGGCCAAACCTGCCTGATAACGTTGAAGTTGGTGGAATGCACTGCCGGCCGGCCAAACCACTTCCAAAGGTAACCAATCAATTGCTAGATTGAAAGCTTGCAAGCCCTTGTACAAGCCACGATTAATTCCCACCTATAAACTTGTAGGACTTGGACGATTTTTTGTCTGGAGCGGAAAATGGTTTCATATTTTTCAGCTTGGGTTCAATCGTCCAGGCTCAAACGATGCCTGAGTCGACAAGAAAGGTATTCGTGAACGCCTTTTCCAAGCTGAAACAGAGAGTGATCTGGAAGTGGGAAGGCAACATGACGGATCTCCCACCAAACGTGCGCATAAGTAAATGGCTACCACAGCAGGACATTTTGGGTAAGCCAGCCATAGACAAAGGTTGTAGTCGCAAGATGAAAACTGCATTTAATAGCGTTGGCAAAACTCAGGACATCCAAACATTCGGGCATTTATTACTCATGGCGGATTGCTGAGCACGCAGGAGTCTGTGTATCACGGTGTACCTGTTTTGGGACTCCCTATTTTCGCGGACCAAGATGTAAGTACTCTATGTCATGATTCTTTCAACAATAATTTTACACGGCCACTTTGCCCACAGTTAAATATGAAGCAAGCGGAATATCAAGGCTATGCGCTGACAGTTGAAATCTTGGATTTGGACGCTTCCGATTTCGAGACCAAGTTGAAAAGAATTTTAGAAGAACCAAAGTAAGCTAAGCCGCAATCCCATTTTTGAGTAACTTGGCAGGCACTTAATTGCGTTCAAACCCTACAGATTTTATCAACGTGCGAAAGAGCTGTCTTCCATATTTCGAGATCAGCTTCAAACTCCCGTCGAGCGTGCAGTATTTTGGGTCGAATACGTCCTGAGACATGGCGGAGCACCACACCTGCGATCTGCAGCGAGAGACTTAAATTATTTCCAAGCCAAATCATACGATGTGCTCGGGGTGTTTTTAGCTGCTGCAATTATACTAATTTGGTTGACAATCCGAATTTGTAAATTTATTTTTAGGCGATTAGTCGGGTTTTTTGGCTACTGTCTCACTGGTACTAGCAGAAGCAAAGGCATGCATAAAAATACGCCTGTTAAAAAGACTAATTGACAGTGCATATAAGTTTAGTGGTAGATGTATGGAAATAAATCTGTAGGAAAGTTCATAGTTTGAAATAATTTTGTAATTTTTAACTGCGCAATGCAATAAAATGGATGTACTTTTATTTGAGCCGATCTCATTTCAATCCTGAACCAAGTTTCACTTGTGCGTCCGCGAAACCATTTGATTTCAATCTCCCAAAGAATTATATCTAGCCTCATGTTGAAAGTTTTCTGAGTGTACAAATATCAGTAGAAGCAGCAATGTTGTGGCATTAGAAAACGTTTAAAAATGGAGGACCCCAAGACAAAAGAAGCCAAAACTGGCTTCAGTAACTACTACAAGAATAAAGTCATCTTGGCTCCAATGGTTAAAGTGGGAAATCTGGCATTTCGCCTAGAAGCATTAAGATATGGCGCTGATTTGGTATACTCGGAAGAAATTATTGACAGGAAGTTCCTAAATTCAACCCGTGTGATAAACCGTAAGTTTGCTTCCGGTCGGAGTTGGAGGATATATATTGTTACCTGGTTTGGTATTAATTTGCAATTATCTCTTGTATTTAGAAGTAAACGGCACAATCGATTATGTGGATAACACAGATGGGACAGTCTTTTTCCAGACGTGTGACGAAGAAAGGCAGAAAGTTGTGCTACAAATTGGAACCTGTGATCCAGAAAGTGCGCTGAAAGTTGCACTACTAGTGTAAGTTTTATTTGGGTGAAAGGTATGAGTTCTCTGACATGCTAGTTACATACAAATTTTCCATTCCAGGCAGAATGATATCTTCGCCATCGATATTAACATGGGATGTCCGAAATCATTTTCACTTAAAGGTGGGATGGGAGCCGCGTTGCTGAAACAGCCCAAAAAGATTAAAGCCATACTAACAACGTTAACGTTGAATGTCAAGATTCCTGTAACCTGCAAAATCCGTATAATTGACAACGAGGTTGAAAACACCATAGAACTTTGTAAAATGATTGAAACGTGCGGAGTGGCCGCAGTTGCAGTGCACGGGAGGACGAAAGAAGAAAGGCCACAGCACCCAAACAGGAATCACTACTTGAAATTAATTGCTCAGAGCCTGAAAATCCCTGTGATAGCTAAGTAAGTGCAGACATAAGTTCTCCGTATTAAATTTGTGACGCAATCCACGGTTTTCTCTTTATCTTAAAGCGGATGCTCGAAAGAAATCAAGACGCATGGTGATATCGAAAAGTACCGCCAGGAGACTGGTTGTTCCAGCATAATGTTAGCGAGAGCTGCAGAGTGGAATCCCTCAATTTTTGCAGCGAATGAGAAAGAGCCTATTTTAATTGTTATTAAAAAATATTTGATGACGGCTGTCGAAACGAACATTGCATTCACCACAACAAAATACACCATTCAGAACATGCTGAAGGAGCTACAAGAGTCACCGTTGGGTCGACGCTTTCTGTCAGCACAAACTGTCGAAGAACTCTGGTAAGTTGTGAGAACTTTTTAACTTAATTGGATTTAGAAAGAGGAGCTGAGTTAATTGGAATTCGTTCTTACGTACAGTGATATTTGGGACTTGTCAGAATTTTACCAAAAAAAGCAAACCGAATTCGCCGAGAAACGAAACAACAATAATGCGTCACACTCTAGAGAATCCAGTCCATCCAGTACACCCGCGTCTCCCAAGAAATCCAAGCTAGCGATGGAACCTGCTTCTGACCCTGGAGTCATAGTCGTACCAAATTGTGTCTTTATTCGTGGCCATTACCCGGAGGTCGAAACTCTACCAAAGTCAATCTTACTAAAGTGGGCAAGAACGAAGCAGGTTTCAATCGGACCATCATATAAAACAGAATTTCTGGATAAGCGATTTCGATCAAAAGTGCTTGTCGGAAGTCAAACGTTCATGACTGATGTGTGGGAAAAGAACAAGAAGTTTGCGGAACAAGCCGCGGCTTTGTCATGTGTTAGACACTTGAAATTGGCGTGACTTCCCAGCGTGTGACAATCGCTGGGCAACAGAGCACTCCAACGCGGATATTGCTCGAAGAATATGCGGTTTGGCACACAACCTGCAAAATCATATGCGAAAATAGTGGAATAACGGATTTAACCACAAGACAATCGGTTGGAGAATAAAAGAACAATTTCCGGGCATTCTGACTGACCTTCGCTGACATTCCCAGCGCGAGCACTACCTTTATTTGACTGAAATCACAATAAAATTGCAGGATTTAATAATGGTTCACACGAGTTCGCTTTATTACAACATTCCTGTTCGCTTACATAACTTGAATCAAATAAGCCAACACCAGGTATAATATTCTCTGATGCCCGTCTAATTTCTGACATCAAATCAGTGTGTAATTTACGCGTAACAGAGAATTCGTTCAATTTTATTCAATTTTAGCTATTCGCCAGTTTACATCGACTCCGCTTCGAGTTTCAAGGATAACGCATAACACAGATTATTTTGAACAGTTATTTCAGGCTGGTAATTCACATTTTAACTCACTGGTTTAAGCTTCTTTTGTACGTTCGTTATCTGGCCATGAGGACGGACCGGATGTTAAGTAGTTTTGCAAGATTTTAAACTTGACATGACAATGGAATGCTAGAGATGTATTTTAATGCAAGCAGTTAACCTACTCTCGTACCGGCTCTTCTTCCTTTACTTGACTTCCGACACTTCTCAGCATTATTTTTTGCGAATCTGCGATTCTCATTTTCCCATAAAAGCTCACGTCTTGATTATTAAAGTGGAAATTATGCAGGATAAATGCCAAGTTCATGCATGCAGCGGGTGGTTAGCTTAAACCCAACGTGACAAAGTTATCAACTTCGCGTTCATGTTATTTATTCGAAAGTCTTTGCTTTTGGTGAAAAACAAGACTCGAGATCTTTGAAAACATTTCATTTCTGTGCTTGAACGTTCTGACTTAATTCAACTGAGACGTGAGTTGGTTGGTGAAATTCCCATTCGTCGGTATATCGCTTGAGTTGCAGTATTTTCTGATATTCGACTGCGGTAGATACTTTGCGGCCGGATGATACTTATATCATCTCTGACCTGGTATTACAATTATGTGCAACTGCCTTGACATACACTGAATTTGATTTTAACTTACGTCTAATCAACCATTTTCAGCTCATTGGTGCATGAATTTGCGTACGCAAGACTTTACCGGATACATAATCACCATCGCCAGTTGAATCTCCACGCAGTAGAAAGCGCACAAAGGATCACAAGAGGATGAAGTTGAAGCATCTCAACGGTATAGCGATCTTCTGGAACTTCTGAGTTCATGTGAGTTCGAAATCTTTCTTACATTTACGCAGAGGTCTGGACGGGGGCGAGACGGGAAGTGTTTACTTCACGTTCACGTATAGTTCTGTATTCAGTTCCATTACCATTCACTTTCAGTTCCATTCCTATGAGCATAGGAAGGGATGGTCACATTTTAAGCACGGGCAAGAGCAAGAGCAAAAGCAGAATCGAATCTGATGTTTATTTTGAGAAAAGGGAAACCGAGCTTAGCGTTCACAGTGAACAAGACGCATACTCAAGATCAAAAGGGTTTACATTATTTATAACATCGCTCTTATTAATTCAAGTCGGATTGCATCGGGTGTCGGGTCAAAAATCTTCATTTTGCCCCAATCTTCTTTCAACTTTCAACTGCTACTATTTATCTTTAATTTCATGTAATCAGTTGCCTGTTCCAATCCAAAAAGTCATGGTGCGTTTAATTTTTACAGAATAACATCCTAGAAAACTTTTGAGCTCGGATTGTGCCAGTATACTACAAACCGCAACCGTAACAATGAAGTCTTTAGTCATTTCATCTGTGATTCTTTCACTGCTCCTACAAGTTCAGACCACCACCTCAGAGTCCGGTGATCTTTTCACCGCACAGGTTGAGCTAGAAAGTCTCATCGTCACAGAGCAGTCAGTTATCGAAGCCTTTGAGATATATCTGTCCAAAGAGCAAATTCGTCTCGACGAAATACGTCGGAGACTTGTGCCGTACGTGGAACATGCCCGGCAGTCACCACCGGAAGTTGTCTCAAACCCAATTAACGCGTTCCTACTTCTCAAAGAATTGTCCGTGGATTTGGACGATTTGATTTCATTATCGGACTATCGTACGAACGCCGTTGGTAAGTTGCCTCTACATGGGCTTTATGCTCTCCCACAAACAGTTTCGGTGGCGAGATGCGACTAACGCATTAATGTGTGCTTAGATTTAAGAAATACAATTGACGCACTGAAGGAGACTCAGAAGTTTCCGAGTTCAGAAGACCTCACTGGCGCAGCGTCAGCACTCACAAGGTAAGAGAATAGATAGCCACTTGAGTTTGAGTTTGAGCCGATCGATCGATTTCTCATTTAAAGCCGATTCATGAATCTTTATGCAT
The DNA here is from genome assembly GCA_009869945.1 of Mesaphorura yosii. Taxonomy (NCBI): domain Eukaryota; kingdom Metazoa; phylum Arthropoda; class Collembola; order Poduromorpha; family Tullbergiidae; genus Mesaphorura; species Mesaphorura yosii. The sequence goes on from WIXG01000209.1 coordinate 7,915, forward strand.
CTCTTTATGAATCATGGACACCTTGGGTTTTCAGACTTCAAGACACATACCTACTGGACACAAAAGCAATGGCGGGAGGAGACCTTGATGGGCATTGCTGTGCTTCTAAGTTCAGTGGTAGGTCAATGCGTCATTGGTCATGCTTAATGCGAACACAATCTGAACTAGCTTTATTCTTTCGTTAGCTGACGACTGCTTTGAAGTTGGTCGACAAATGTACAATTCTGGTGATCACGAGCATACCGTCATGTGGATGAGTGAAGCCCTACACAAAACTTATGAAGCTCAAAGTAACTCAACAAACGTCGGGCCATATCGTCACACCGTCTCAGAAGCTGACATTCTGGAGTACCTCGCATTCTCCACATATCAGAAGGGTGAAATATCAAATGCAATCACTCTCACACAGAGATTGTTAGATCTTGAGCCCAATCATCCAAGAGCCGTGGGAAACGTCGCGCACTATAACAAACTCTTGAGCAACCGGATGGGTGAAGATGGACAAGAGTCTGATCAGGTTATAATTAAGAAACATATCAAATGTGATAGTGAGATCATTAGGAGTTTCACACAGTTATGTTGATTCATAGACCTTTACAGTAAGAGAAAAGCGTGCCGATAAGGTCGGGTTCGAAAAGGCCAAATACGAAGCGCTGTGTCGTGGAGAAGATCAGCAAGTCCAGACCGGAACTAAATGTCAATACGTGACGAAAGGTCAACCATACTTTCTCATTGGCCCACTCAAACAAGAATTGATGAATGTGAAGCCAGCGATTTACTTTTACCATGATGTCATATTTGACTCTGAAATTAAACTGATCAAGGAGCTGGCACAGCCTCGAGTAAGTGGTTGACGTGCTTGGCATGTGAATATGACCTTGACGTTGACTCACATACTGCTGCAATTCCAGTTTAAACGAGCGACAGTGCACAATCATGCAACGGGAGAACTGGTGACCGCAAATTACAGAATAAGCAAATCCGCATGGTTGCAAGCAAAGGACCACGAAGTTGTGGAAAGAGTAAACCGACGAATCTCACTCGCAACCGGGTTGGAGCTGGCAACTGCAGAAGAACTTCAAGTTGTAAACTATGGACTTGGTGGTCACTACGAACCACATTACGACTTTGCAAGGGTAGTGCAAAGAAAATGATATTGAACGGGTATTAATTACATTTTGTACCTTCAGAGGGACGAAAAGGACGCATTTAAATCGCTTGGGACTGGAAATCGGATTGCCACTTTCATGTTTTACATGAGTGATGTGGAAGCTGGAGGAGCAACAGTTTTCCCACAAGTATGTCTCTTTGCTTTAGATTAGAACAAGCACTTAGCTCATTTAATCTTATGTTCTTCACACGTCAAATTATTCAGGTCAGTCTCACATTGTGGCCGAGGAAGGGGTCCGCAGCCTTCTGGTTCAATTTGTTTGAAGACGGTGTCGGTGACTACCTTACTCGTCATGCAGCATGTCCCGTACTGCTTGGGTCTAAATGGGGTATGTTAAACGAGGCCTTCGGAGCCATGTAAATCAGGCCCTGTTCCCGAACGATTTTCTTTTGAACTGCACGATCCTCTTTTGTGTAGTATCAAATAAATGGATCCATGAACGTGGACAAGAATTCAAGCGACCCTGCGGTTTGAAACCGTCTGTGGGAAGACTCTACGAGCAGTAACTTCTTCGTTGGGTGCGGACAGCAGTCTTTCGACGAGTGTGACAAGACTTCTCTTTACTGCCATCTTGTTACCGTTATTATTTTTTAGCTCTTCTTTCTACTATTCATTGTTTGCTAAATTATTAACTATAGCATGCCTGTGGAGCTTGTAGACTTTGGTGAAAGCGCCATTGCTAAAATACCAAAGTTTTCACAATTTGTATTCATTCAAACGTGTAAGATCTCTTGACATCACAACATCTTGAATGTGCCAAAATAATTAACATGTTACGAGAAAGGCCATTGAAATGTGAACGGGGTAAGTTGTATGTATCACGTGCGAAAGGCTTCTTGACGGTCACAAAAGTAATCTTGCCAAAGTACTGAGTTCTCACAACTATTAAGTAGATTTAGTTTTAATGGAAAAACGATCGTCCGACGACTGAGATAATCATCCTAACTTAAGTTGAAATAAATATTCGTAAAATGCGTTGAAGATCACATTGTTCTCATCATCTCATCATTGCTAGAATCCGGGCCTGCACAAATCTCCGAAGACTAACCTGGAATTTCAGCACCCATGGTCCCACCATTTCAGAAAATACCACCAGACTTTCGATAAGGAGACAAACGCGTCCAAAATATATGTTCTGATGACTTGGCGAGTGGTAACGGGACACCTGCGAGAACAAATGAAATGAAATCAAAGCGTCAAGCATTTATGAGCCAGTAACAGTTTGAGTTTTGCGAGCCTCACCGTCGTCTAGGAAGGAATTTCTGTTTCCGACGACCCATGAATCTCGACCTACCATCCCATTTGTGCTGCTCGTAGCCGACACGGGCCTGAATGAAAATATAAAAATGTTATTTAAAGTTTTTAGTTTCAAAGTGCCGAGTATGCGGCTTGCCTTTTTTGCTTCAAGTACAAGATCTGACTGTCGGCTTTCCTGACCCCTGAAATGGAGTCTCGATCAAGCGTAAGGGCACTTGTGGACAAAAAAATTGTGCTCGTGTAATATTTTTTGGTTTCTACTTCAATATTTTCAAACCTGCAAGAGGAACGATTGCACGAATGTGTGAATGTCGAAGTCAATGAACTGTCCATGGCACTTACAATCTCAGTGCGATATTCTTGTCGACTTCGATTGTCAGTTAGACAACATGCCCACTGATCGGTGGCCGCAAGAACGCATATTTTCAAACGGCAGTAGCTTGGCAAAAATGGATCCCCTGCTTGTTCTCGGCCTTAGCGATTTCGGGACAAATTTTTCTAGCAGAAAGTTTCTCTTGTCTTTGGGCGCTCCGTATTTTACAACTTGTTCAAGGTGATTGATGTGAAAGTACGGATACGCCCAGATTTTCCTTTGGTGATTGATTGCTTCCAGGGCGAGCAGAATCCATCTTACATTCTGGTGCATTCGATCCAACCTGTCACGACTCTCCGTAATCTTTCGGAGCAGCCTTTGTAGGGACGTTTGAAGGTCACGTGAGCATGTTGCGGAAGAGAAATTGGAACCGTTGCGCATTCGCTTGGCTTCTTCGAGAAATCTTGGCACAGTGTAGGACTGGAGCTTGTACAGCGAGTGTTTGTACGACTGATTAATCTCTAGCTTGCCCACACCTTTGAAACCAGTATTCAACTTGTGAAATATTCTGTCCAGTAAAACGTTAGTCAGCAAGATCTTCTGTTGAGTTCCTAGTCTTTGAGTCTGGGTTTCAACGATTCTAGACTGCTCGTCCACAGTTTGCAACGTGACATCGTGCTTCTTCCCGATAATGAAAGTTAGGAGAGACACGGACCTTGGAACTTGAGCCGTTGTAGCAGATGAATTTTGTGTAAGCTCGGATTTGTCAGATTCTGACACCACGATTTGGGTCGCGACTGTCGAAGCTCCGTCACTCTTGCGACTTGACCTCTCGACATCCAGGATATCTTTGTAGACATAACTATCGAGTTCTTGAAGTACGGGCTTCAGTGTCTTTAACTGCTGGAGCCCCTTTTCGACCATGTTCAAAATTGTGACGCACAAATCCGCCACGCGTGAAAGCGAGCCAAACACGGAAAGCAGTACTTTGTAAACGTCTTTTGGTTCCGGCTCAATCCAAGACACGTGGACGCCAACCAGGTACAAAAGAGTTGTGATGTTAACCATGTCGTAATTCTCGAGTTGAGTTAATTCTCGAGAAGGTGCGATGATTGCGTTTGATGCGACTTCAAAGACGAACTCACATTTCTCGACGACCGCCACAATTTCTTTGGTCAAACCAATAAATTCTTTCTGCCAACTTGGTACTTGAGATCTGCCTTGAGATGTTGGCTTTGCGCTCTTCACAAGCGTATTCCCCTTCGACGTTTGAGAGTAGCGTGAACACGTGGACAACGTGTCAGATTTGCCGTGGCCTAATTTTCGAGGAAACCAAATGTTAGGTTATGCACCTCAAACAGCCACTGAATTAAGCAACCCTGAAAGTACCGTCAAGTCTCGAAGGATCGTCGTACGCAACCACGACTTTTGACCGGGTGGAGTCATTCTTCAAGCGTAGGAATTCGACGGTCAAATTATCGGCCTCAGTTTCTTCTGTTCCGCGGGCTTTATATCGCCTAGCGCCTCGTCTGTCCACCAGCGCACCCTCTGACTCTGATTGCATGCCCTACAATATGATAAACACGAGTCATATTGTACTGCCAATCACTTGCTTCCCCTTTGAGCTTTATTAATTTTGAACCATTATCTCCACGTCTCCTTTAAATGAAGCCATTGGGAATTGCAGCGATTGACAAGACAGACTTGTCCCGGCCGCAATTTCTTCCATATTTCTCTTCGGTGGGTTCAAGGTATCTGGTGAAATTTAAAACCAATTTAGTAGGACAAAGATATGATATGACAATTTTGTCAATGGAGAGTTGGGTAGAATTTGGACAGATAAATTATGTGAGAAAGAGAAAGAACCGGCGAGCAGTAAATTGCTAAGCTGTTTTATTTTAGCCTTGATCAAAGGATTTATAGGCATGTTACCACGTCATGTCATCAACTCATTCTAAATTATATCATCGAATGCGACTTCATTAAAAAGATGAGTCCTTGTCATGCATCGAAATAAAGGTTGGTTCCTGTTTCTGAAAACATGAAGTCCATCTCCGTATTTATTTATGGATTCGATACATTCAGCAATTAACAATTAAATTCAGAGTGTAGGCTTTTTATTAAATGTTAAATAAATTATATGGGAATAGAAAACTCGACAAAGATTAGTGGCTGGTCTACTTCAATAAACTCCATTTCAGCTGCTCTTTCGCAGATTGAAGAACCTGATAATAGTAGAACGCAAATTATTAGCACTTCCTAGCAATTATTAAACTAATCTGTCGACTCCTGAATCTTAAAGGCTTGACGATAACCAACCTGTGCAACAGTTTGCTCGCCGATGGGAATGTCATCAGACCTCAATGCAACGCGCTGACAAACGGAGTTAGGATCAGCTTCCAAGATCACACTGAGAGATTAGAAATACATTATGATTGTCCGTATTGTACATATTTGCTGCACAACTCCTGGGTTTAATTAATACTTACCCTCCATCGCAAATTTCATCCATTGCCAGCATAACCACGTCAAGATTTTCCATCAAGTTTCGCTTTTCTACATTTTTTCTCAAGATTTGACTGACTGAATCGTACATACAGTGAAGGACTGACATCAGAATTAGCTGCGCAGAAGATAGGAAGAGTAAAAAGCAAATTAGGTGATTGAAATCAGGCAGTTATTAAAATATTTAGCCAAGGGTAAGACATAACTTACCTCATTGTCATTGCAAGACCCCATGACGTAAAAGAACAAATCCACATTGCTTTTGTAAACGCACGTTAGGCCGTCGAGAAGAATTACTTCGGAATTGGCACGGTGAGTTTTTGTAAACAGGTTCTTTTCAAAAGTCTTCTGTTCTTTTACGGTAGGAAATATAGACGAATCGTAATACTTGGCAAAGATGCGGTTGCCATCATTGTCCATGATGATCATTCCTTTGACAATGTAAAGAGTAGGTTCCTGCATTTAGGAGTTATTTCTAATAAAACCAAGCACTAAAAGATCGTAATTCAGATTATTGCTTGTGAAACTTACCAAAAGCGAACCCTCCATTTTGATATCCAAGCGTGGATGGGAGCTGAGTGAATAATTGATTAGTGATTATGATACTGTGAATCTGCTCACGAAATCCGGGATGACCAACTGTACAGTTAAGAATTAATCAGAATTAAAGCTGAGTACCGAACCAGCCAGAAGTGACGTGTCTACTACTCAAGACTGCTGCTTGTGCCGCAATTCCATATGACCAGTGAAATAGTCCGTGTTTATACTATGCAGCAGTAGCACAAGGACGGGTTACAAGGAATAAAATTTGAACTTCAAACGGCATCACCAGAATAACAGAATTCACTTGCTGGGCGGAGAGATTCACTTGGACTGTGGATTAATTCCTGTAATCTCTTTAACTACTGATAACATGATAATATTCAGCGCAGTTGCAGTTGTGGAATGGGAAGTATTCTCTCTTTAATAATAAATAAATTAGTGTTAATTATTGCGATCTCAAGCTTTAAGATCCGAGATGGCAAGGCCAGAAGACTGAAAAAACAAGAAATCTCAATCGGCATTGTCTTGAACAAACTCTATTTCCAGTTGGGATTTCCATTGCAGTCGAATAGAATTCATACAGGTGAGAAACCATCAGATCAAACGACAAAATGCTGCCTAAACCAAGCTTAGCGTATTACAACAATAATCTATTATCTATTTAGTAATCCAGAATAATGACAACTGGGAAAATGGCTGAGGACTCCCCCAAAATGCCGGAGCAGACTACGGCGGAGACAATCACAGTTGACGACGAGAACAATTTTAAAGTCGCAGGCAAGGCGGTGGTGCCATACTTTCATACGATTCAGAAAATGGTACTTTATGAAACCAAAACGGTAAGGCAAACGCAGTTGTAACATTTCGATGTTATGTGTTGGAATTGCAACTATATGCAATTAATTTCAGAAATTCTACTTGGTTGGCTCGAATCAGTCAGAATCAAAGTTTCGTCTCTTGAAAATTGACCGAAATGATTCCAAAGAATTGCAGCTGTTCGAGGATCCAGCACATTATACGTCGAAAGAAATGAAAGAACTTTTAAGCACCATTGCTGGTGTAAACAGGACGAAGTCTGCAATCGGTGGATTAGTGCGGAGTGTTTCAGCGTTTGGCATCTTGGGATTCGTGAGATTTCTTGAGGGATATTACATCATTCTCATCACCAAAAGGCGAAAAGTTGCCACTATCGGACATCATGCTATTTACAAAATTGAGGATACCGCATGTATCTACATTCCATGGGATGGTCCATCCAGGAACCCTGATGAACTGCGATATTTAAAGCTATTTCAGAGTATTGACTTATCCAGTAATTTCTATTTTGCGTAAGTGCACCACTGCTACAGCCCTAAAGCATAATCCCTTGACTGCAATTATGGGACTTTCTTTAATTTAAACCAGCTACAGCTACGATTTGACGAATACGTTGCAATACAATATGACAACTCCGAAGCGATTCTTCCGAAGGACCAATATTGCAGGTGCCGAGAGCGCGTAAGTTGACCAGATCCGAAATGTTGGAGCAATTATGTCATAATGGTTACAATTGTTATAATTAATTAGTGCTGCATACGGGATCACCAACATAGTAAACCGCAAGTTTGTTTGGAATTCCCATTTACTTAAGGATATGGAGGGCGTTTTACATCCCGACTGGATTTTGTACATAATCCATGCATTTATTGGGCAATCGAATATTTCCGTTTATGGGAGACCGATATACTTGACAATAATCGCCAGACGATCAGCAGAATATGCTGGGACTCGATTTTTAAAACGCGGTGCCAATTTTCAGGTAACGAGAACGACCATCGGTCCCAATCAGTCGTGAAGTTTTAAATAGGCAGATTAAATACGCTGAATCCTTTCCAGGGAGAAGTAGCGAATGAAGTTGAGACTGAACAAATTGTCTTTGATGCAAGTGTATCTTCATTTAAGCGTGGTCTCTACACATCGTTTGTACAAATGCGTGGGTCAATTCCAGTCCATTGGAGCCAAGACACTGCCAAAATGGTGGCAAAACCGCCCATCGGATTGGACATTGCGGATCCTTTTGCAGAAACAGCAGGTTCATGATTGCATTATGTCCTAAGTATTTCGCTGTTAAAAATGAGACGCCTCGATACATCAGGAAAGCATTTCGGGAAACTGCTTCATCGATTTGGGGCGCCACTAGTGGTGCTAAACTTGGTAAAGAAGCGTGAGCGAAAGAAGCATGAAAGTATACTGACGGAAGAATATGTGACGGCTATTAGGACCTTAAATCAATTCCTGCCGGCAGCACATAGAATCCATTATATTGGGTTCGACATGGCCAGAACGAACAAAATGTAAGTACGAAGATAGAGTGATTCGCAATTAAACGTTTCCTCATTCGAGTGAATATTAATTCATGATATCAAAATCCAGGAAAGAAGCTGATGTAATGTCGAAACTTGCCAACATCGCAGAGGAAGCTATCCACAAAACCAAATTTTTCCAGTCTCACCCAAAATTACATTCCAGAGCTGCTCATAATCAATCTGAACCCGAAAAAGAGGTGCGTGAAGCAAATTATAGCTCAATATATCAACGTCACTCTAACATTTTTGTTGTTACATTAGAGCAATTATGGACCGTTCGGTCAACGACAGACTGGCTTAGTTCGAGTAAACTGTGTGGACTGCCTTGATCGCACCAACACTGCACAGTTTGCGTTGGGCAAATGTGCTCTTGTTCATCAGGTAAGATTGCGGAGGACATGTTTGGATAAGCTGGAATTCTTATTCAAGGGCGTGACATTTGTTACAGCTGCGAGCACTTTGTGTACTGGATGAGGGAGTTCATCTGGACTTTGAATCGGATGCGATCAGAATGCTGGAAGAACTGTACGAGGATCATGGTGATACTTTAGCCCTTCAATACGGTGGCTCCCAACTCGTCCACAGAATTAACACCTACAGGAAGACTGCGCCATGGACATCTCAAGGAAATGACATTATGCAAACGCTTTCAAGATACTACTCAAATACGTTTTCTGGTATTTTTGCTTACTTCACCATTTCAGTCTTGTCTTGAAATTTGCACTGACCTTTGAAAAACTTTTCGTTTTTAAGATGCTGATAAGCAAAACGCGATTAACTTGTTCCTTGGAGTATACCAACCTTCCCAAGAAACTAGTCCATTGTGGGCACTTGAAAATGACCTGCACTTGCATTTACGACCTGAGTTTCGCTTCACGAATGCGAACATGAAGGACATAAAACCGTAAGTGATATTATTATGTTACTTGTTTCAACTTCCAAGAGATGATTCTATTTTATCCTTGATTCTGTTTTTAGGATAACTGAATGGTATACTGACGCCGTGCTGAAGTCCCTGCCAAACTCATGCCATGAGTTGCAAAAAACGTGCGTCTTGCTCCCATGCGAGGACTTGGATGACTTGGATTCATTCAGTGACTTTTTCAAGACTCGCTTCTTCGTTCCTTTGTCAGATGTGTTCGCCTTCAAGATCAGCCATTCTGTTCGTGATTTCATGCCTCACTTTACAACAGAGTTCAGTCCCTTTGTTGTACGTGTTCGGCCTGGGAAGCGACAAGAAGAAACTACATCGAATAAGAAAGTGAAGATCAAGAATCCTTCAATCATGGGTCTCGTATCAACGAGTAGCGGAGCCTCCGCGGCAAGCACCAGGTAATTGTGTGCAACGTTTTTTTTTACATTCGACCTTATTTTGTGAAAACTGCATATTTTCTCGTAGCTCGGAAGAGTCAGACTTTTCTAGCAGTGAAGAGTTCAACCCAAGTTTGGCGAGTTCGAACGCTGGTGGAGGATCAAACAACTGGCACCAGTCTGAAGAATCTGGATTAACATTCTCAAAAATGTTCCCAGACATGAAGGAGACTTATGGAGTTGAGCTCAAAGAACCTCGGAAATCTGATGTGTCGTTGTATAAAAAGTAACAGATTTTATACGAATTAACCTGTATTGGTATAATAATGACCAATACTTAAACTTTGAAATACTTGTCTTAGATTCGTGCATCTTCAACAAATTCCTATGAAGCCTCTTACCTTTCCATCAGTTCCTAGCATAAAAGCAAGCGATCAAGTCATTCCACTTAGCGGATTCTCGAAAGATAGCTGTTATCATGTGACTCCGCCAACAGTGTCCAAAGTAAGAAGTTTAAAATTGAGTTGAACCTCTGTCACTAAAACGTATGCTTTGTAATTCAGGTTTCAAGAGACATTTATCGCAATTACATCCAAAGAGGAGTAACTGGTGCCCAAACTCCTAGTCCGCGTGATTTGAGCATATACAAGAGGCATGTGAAGCAATCTGGGAATCCGACTCAATTTACTCCAAGTTAATTTAACTTGTTCGAGTTTTATTAATATCCAGTCGTTTGTTCAATAAACGCTAAGATTAAATTAATTGCTCATTTTCATCAAAACCGGGAACTTCCGTTGCCTCCGTTGGAGTTGGTGTGGAAGAAATGAAATCTTCCGGTGCATGAGTTTCCGTGTCTGGCTCAAGAGAATCCGCACGTTGTCGGTGTAAACAGCAAATTTGTTGACGAAAATCGTCGGACTTAAAGTAGCAGTCATGTGCACGCTCGCGCTTGTTTCGCCTTCGTTCTTTCAACCATCTGCATCGATAACTTGGTCGAAGTTGTTGCACGGTGGGGTATATCGGCGTCTATAGAAGTTTCGGTTGCAGAATACTGGCTACCTTCTTGCATGTAAATTATCTGCACCTTCTTACCCGACAAACGCAGCCGCCCTTCCAGCATTTGTACTTTTCGCAAAAGTTGCCACATGTTGTGTTGGCTGTCCGAAGTTTGCACTGTTTCATAATCTTCGGTTTAGTGCCCCTGTCTGATTGTTGTGCCTGGATCAAAAAGTACGAGCTTGAACTTACAATTTAATCTCAGCCACACAAGACGCTAGAGCATACCAGAATCAATGTCCCCAGGGCTGCTACCGAACAGATCACAATAACAATTCTCACTGACATCTTGTCGAATGGAACCGTTGCGCGCAAGCGAAGAAGAAAAACGTAACAAAATTGTCCATGGCTGTAGGCTCACCAACAATTTTATATTTCACATCAAGGATGACGGCGCAGATGACATTTAATGGAGCAGGGTTAATTGCATTTGCACTCAAGTTCGTCATAAATTAGTTTCATATTTTCTATCCAATCGACCCGAACATTGCACAAAGTAATACAAAAGTCATAACTTAATTATTAAAGTGTCATTCATATGCACTAAATGTACTATGAACATAATTTCTACACAAGCATTGCATGCTACTCCACGTTAAAATATTTACATTTTCGTCAAATCTGATACCATCAAAACCTATAACTTCTCAACTTGCATCTCTTGCCGACCGCGGGCAGCGTCTTCATCTGCATTTTCTGCCTCTTTCTGCTTCAGCCGATGCGTTTTCCACTCCACAATTCCAAACGTTACACTGCTGATGACGCAACTGACAAGGAGTATGATTACCTGTATAACAATTCCTAGATACGAGCTCGAGTAGAATGCTGCTGCCGAAGCTGCTGATTGTGTGAACTTAAAAATGGCGAACGCCGGAGCTGAAGATTCTTTGTACACGGACGCGAACGTCGAGATGAGTTGAGTCTGGAAACACGCGTCTCCGAAACCTGAAGCAGAGGCCAGCCAATGATACATGTAGAAGTAAAATACTTCTCATTGTTAATTGCACTGTAATTATGAGCACCTACCAAGAAAGAATGCACATAAGAAAGCGACAAATGCAGAAGGAGTTGAGAAATGTGACACGGCCATCGTCTCTTTGACACTTGCATCATTTGGAAGATTCAGATACACAAGAATGAAGCAGCTGATGTGAACGATTGCGCCAAGTAAAACTATTGGAGTTCTTCCTGTTAACAAGTACAACATAAATAGCTCGAATGCAGTGACGGTGGTGTTCATCTGGATTTATGGTTAAGCATATATGAAACTTACCCTTCTTCGTAGTTCTCGTCCCGAGGAGTCCAAATAAAGACCCTCCAACCACTTCGCCGATTCCCAGCAGAATTCCAACGAGACCGACGTACGTTTTCGCATTTTCACCAAGCGCCTTTGTGTTTCCCACGGAAGTCGAGTAAACACCGCTGAGAAATGAGAATTCAAGTCCAGTGTATATGGAACTCAGCGATAGCAGAAGCATGTTGGGTGTAATGAACAGCTTCATCGAATCTTTGAGCGCTGATAAGGCCTTCGAAAAGTTTGTGGCAGGTTCGTCAGTGACTTTCGATGATGATGCGTTCTTTTCAATGTTTTGATTGCTGTCTTCCTTTCGATTTCCAATTTCTATCTCCTGTGCTGTGTCTGAACTGTGATTCACTCTGGAAGTACGAATCGGATTTTATTACCACTGCTCAATGACCGTTGTGTCACATATGTCTGTGATGCCGAAGAATTTAATGAATCCAACTAACCGGAGATTCTTCAGAAGTGAGAAGCACAAGACGCCCACAATTCCAACCACAGTCAGCGGAATAAAGATGACCTCTCGTGTAGTCTTGTCAATTGTACTTTTGCCTTGAAACTGCCAATACACCAGCAAATTCCCGAAGAAAAAGCTGCGACACATTGTAGCAAGTAGAAATTGAGTAGTTGCTCTATCCTATCAAATTCCTGGTTCCGCTTACCTGCACTGATTGATAGCCCAGAAGATTCCAGAATCCCGTGTGATTGTCTTCTGATTGGATACGAGACTCAGAAAATGGCCCTGTGCAGTCCAAATCACAGCTGCGCCGGCTCCAAGCAATGCAGAAAGCAGATACAGAAGCCACGTGTTTGGAACCAGGAAACTCGCGATAAAGAGCACATAAACCGCAGCTGCAATGACCATACTCCATTTTGAATGGAAAATGGCGACCAGTGATGGCGCGAGCCACGACGCAATGGCAAAAACCGCGTATAGAATGGAAAGCGATGTGTACCCATTTCCAGTGAACCCAAACACCTTGTTCTCTTCCGGGCAATGGGCTTGGACGTTCGTGACGGGTGTGTCCGTAATATTTGGGACTGTGGTCGCGTTCTCATGTTCGAAAGGGTTTTCACGAGGGTCAAGCGCGTAGACTGTGTTGTTTGTGTTTATGTTACCCGGTACAGCGACGACGTGTGCAGGGGGTGAACAGAATATGGACTCATTTCGGATGCTCTGTAATACTGTTTCCTGTTTCAGAAATGCCAGCGAGATTAATTCTCAATGTTGTCCGAATCATGAAGCGATCGCATGTCTTCTAAGTAGATGCCCTCTTAAAATAAAGTAAGAATACAAACCTCAATAATGCCTGTCGTTTGGAACGCCGTGAACACAAACATAAACGAGAAGCTGAGGAGCAGCACTTGGAAGAAGTTTCCCTTCCAGAACGAAACCGGGTTTTCGCTCTCGTCCATGGAACTGGGCTCCATGATGACAGGATTGAAATTGCACTAATTCTCAGAAGACTCTGAGCTAAGTTTGTACAATAAGTACAGTTTCTGCTTCACTTTCCGATTCACGAGCGCTAAAACGCTCGTCGCTGCACGTGTATCGCTGAGAACTTGAGACGGCGTAAATTAGGATTTGTTATCCCTGAGCATAATTGCTAATTATGCTAACACAAACTGAACGTTGTGTTCACCGTTCTCGGTTGGAAGTCAACCTACGACTGATAGATTAATTGAGTGAATCGCACTCGCAACAATGAGATGCATTGTCATTAAATGCAACTGAGCGCGTATTAGTTGGCTGGCTAGGCTAGGCTGTCTTTACTTGACTTGTAAATAATGTAAATGTTAATTTGTTCTTGGAATTCCTGCAGCTACACCGGCAGAATCAGGATTGGCCTGTGCAACAAAAGTAAACGTAAAATCAGGAGTTCGAATGTTATTGTTGTAGACCAGGCCACACAGCGCAGGTACGCAAACCAAGTCGCATTAAGAATACGAAATGAGTTGGAAGATAAGATTATTCGTACGCGTACGATTAGAAATCAAAAATAATAACTTTACTATATACGAATGGTTAGGCTAAGGCCTACCTCGCGTCCGCGTTCGCGTATGAGTGGAATGACCATTAACAAATTTGTATGCATAAATCGTAATCGTATATTAACGACTTGGTGTAGTCGTAGTGTAAGTCAGACGTAGAAGGTAGAAAAGAATTTTCTTCAAAGAGGTGATACATGCAACAACGCAAGAAGGGAATGCATCAATGAAATTTTCAATTACAGCAAGCACAAAAATATCCTGAATTAATCATGCTACAGGCCCACCATCCGCGAATGTGATTGCGAGTCTGAGTCCGCGCTGTCAAGTTTACAGACCCCATCCCTCGCATGAAAAGTTAGTAATCCTGTTTTGCGAGTATAAAGTTATTAAATGCAAGTGTAGAATGGGTTTTATGGTCATGCACTATGCACTTCGCATTTTGAATTTCTTGTTGCAAGGCTGTCGTGATGCCGGCCGTACTATTTTGATGCAACTATTTTGAACCCGGTGACTGCTGCGATGACGTCGAGACAACATTCCACAAGCACAGACGTTGTTTATTATGAGTGATTTCATGATGAATGATGAGAGCCAGGTTTCTATCTATGAGTGAGGTCTAATTATGACTAATTGCGTATTGCGTAATTCAAATATATACTTAGAAATATTTCAGCCTTGAGAGGAGGGAGTTAGAGGCCAGATATGAACAACCTTCAACTTGACAGTGAAAACAGATGGGCTTTCGTTGTCCACTGGCGAAATCAACGGCAACATTTCGTTCCGAGTCCGATATTTTCTTCTGTCAGCGAAAGCTTGCCTGCTGCTATCCAATTTGTCACAAAGCTGTAGAAAAGCAGCAAACAAGAAATGTCAATAATGTCAAGACGTCAACCTGTTACGCTTTTTTGTACGTAGCGCTGGCGTACTGCACGCTTTCGGTGCAGTTCTTGGTGGTTTTATTGTGCGTTGTGAATTTCAGGCTTCCAAGCAACAACTTTATTAGACTATCACATCGAGCTACTCACCGTAGGCTAGCCTAATCAAGTCCCAGTCCAGTAGAACGAGTTTACACCAGTTTATTACACTTTCTTGCAATCTCGTACAAGTGCTTTGCCTATTTCTAACATTGAATTATCATATTTTTATCGACTGCACTAAATCATGGTAATTCAGCCAATAAAATTCATATTAAAGTTGATGAACCAGTTTACTGATCCACTTTCGAAATTCTCCTTCTCTTTTAGGATTCCAATCTTCACCTGAACCCTGTCCACAGTGACTTAGTTAAGCAATTCCTGGACTTGACTCATTATCAGTTGGCGCAGCGCATCAAGTCAGTCCGCCATTCATTCAGCAATCTTTTAACATTCAAGTAAGTTTAGACTCTTAAGTTCACTTGCCCATGACGCGAGTTAAATGCACGTGTGTTTAATTTGGTGCAATAGAATCCGGGACAATGCCTCGTACGAGAGCGGGCAAGTGCGTGAGATGTTGATTGGGCTTCAGGAGATTGTTATTGACGAGATAGAAAACGAATTGACGGACTCGACATACACGAGCACTCTACTCATACAGAAATTACTCAAAACGGCTGAAGAATGGCATCTGACCCTAAATACTACAATTGCGGACCTGGAAGATCGGTAAGGTCATCAAAAAAGCACTTTGCTCCCATCTTGATTCTTGATTGGATAAACAGCGACAAACTGAACGCGATCAAGCAGTACGACGAGGAACTCCGAAGGAGCCCGGCCCAGATGACAGTTACCATCGTCAACAACGATGGTTGGTCGAGCTCGAACGGCGACGGTACTGGCGATTCCACGAAGTCCATTGCGCACGTCCTCAAAGAGAAAGTAACTCAACTCACCGTGCAGAATCAATTTATGAAGTCCAAGATTGAAGATTTGGAATTTCAATTACGAGAAGCTACGGTAAGGCAGTGCAGCAATCTCACCATTCACATCATTTCTGCACCACGCAATTAGAGTTATGATTAACTCGGATGGTTACGCGTGAAACACGTCCACGTATACCTGTGTTGATATTGCTTTCATTGCTATTTCTAGTAACGAGTCGAGTGTCAATGAAACAATACGGTTTTATCTGCAGTCAGATCTGCATAATAACCGTGGCCAAATTAAAAGATGATAATCCTCATATTAATTCGCAATGCTACACGGCTATCATTCGTAAATCTTTGCTTTAGCTTTGGCTTTGGCATCTGTGCCAGAGAAGCAGAAGACACGTTTTGGCACCGAATACGTGTGAATAATGACCCATTTACATACATCAACCTGTCACGTCGCGTGTTGCGTCACAGCAGCATAGAACAGCGAATAATCGCAATCAGAGTTGCCATTTTAATGAGCCTCCCACCATTGCATTGTACTGCAGTGAATTGAAACGTCATTACAAGGATTAGCATGCAATTGTTGGTGAGCGCAGGGAAGAACGAGTGGAAAGTATGAGCACGGGCTTTGACTGTGATTTGGATTAGCAAATTCGGGTGTTGCCTTTTTGTGTGTCGTACGGAGACGAATGAAATTAGCCATTGTTGACGCTGAGCTTTAATTGAATTTCTTGTAATATCTTTGTCTTAATAAGACATTTCACTTTTCGCGTTGCAGATTGAAGACGAGTCGTCCAACAATGACAATGGGAATAGTAACGATAGCGCGACAGGCAAGCGGAAGACGAAATCCGCGGCGACACTATACGCTGAGTTGAAATCTGCCCAGAAAGAAATCCAGTCATTAAAGGCGCGTCTGGATCAATTGTCACACTCGAAGGACGACGACTTGGAATCAATTCAAGAGAGCGTGGTGATTATGAAGAGGGAATTGGAGGCAAGTCGTCAACTTGCCGAAACTCAGACGGAGCAACTCAGACACGACTTGGAGATGAGGGAAGACAAACTCCGAACAGTTCAATCTCATTTACTGTTGAAAGAAAAAGAACTGGAACAAAAGTTTCAGGCTACGCAGGCCTACTTGAACATGAAGAAGATTCTTTTGCAGAAAAATAGCACCATTAAGGACTTGAGACAGAAATTGGTTGAGTCTGGCTACAAGTTCGGTACAAATACTGGTAATCAAGAAGACGATGAAGAGAAGTAGCAACTAAAATTTTAATTTCATGCTCATATTACATTCCAGTAATTGGTTCACAATTCTTAATTTGGGCAGAAGGCATAATACACGCAAATACAATCATTCCAACTTGAGTCATGATTTTAAGTCTGAATTTCACGGCTCAGGGCAGCATTCCCAGTTTTCGCCCCAGCGTTCCTTCTCCTCTCTCCTCTCCTTGATCAGTTCAGACGCGCAGATTACTTTTTCACACAATGGCATAATTTGTGGTCTGCAGTTTGATTCATCGCCCAGGAACTTCAATCGCGACGTGTAATCGTAAATGTAGTCTGCTTCGTACGTTGACATGTGGTCAAACATCGGTCCTGAGAAGAATTATAATTGTTACAATGTGTTTACGAGACTTTGGACTAGGCTGGACTATGGACTTGGTCGCTAATAATTAGCATACGTGGGTCTGGATGAGGCCCACTGTCGGTGAAACAGTAACTTGGAAGTTCTGTCGCGGCATCGTCAGCGGTGCGAACTTCATCCTAAAGCAGCAATAATTCCTCAGTGAACAAATCGGCACGTATTGCACTGATAATCCACGCCATGAGTTACTCACAAACTTTTTCGCGCGATGGACGTGTGGGTCTGCCAGTGGCGGAGTCTTATACGTTGATCGATAACTGGACTCGATGCATTCCGGTGGGAATTTGCACCTTTCTTCTTCTAGCTTGTCTAATAGCTGTTGTTTAGCCTGCGCAATCGCAGCTTGAGTTGGGAATTGGTTCTGTACAGGACACTCCAGGGTTCCACCGGCGCCCAGCACTTTCGGATGACGTGGTGGATCGCGTGGATTTGGCACATAGCGTGGAGTCCCCATTACGATCGGGTACTTCCGCGTTGGGGTCGTCGCGGCTTGATAAAGTTTGCATGGATACTCGCAACCACAGCACGCGTCGCACAGCTTTGACTCGTCATTACACGGACAGCACAGAATTTCTCTCGGACATTTGCAATATAGAGATGTGTCGGTTCCAGGCTTGATGAGATCTTCTTTGCGAAGTCTTGGCATCTGTCTATACTTCGTGGGCTGTTTATAGCAGATTTGAATTCCATAGTCATCCTAACACATTTGAATTCCGTCTATTAAAAAATAAACGAGTCCACAGTTTGTCCGCTGACTACTTACGTTACCATCAGAACAAGCATTCGGATTTCCTCCACAGCACGCGCCTTGTTGGAAATCCTGCTGCGCACACAGCGGCTGGAAGTTAGTCTGTGACATGTCGAAAGCACGAGCATACGTCGTATCAGTTGTAAATGGGCAGAGGTACTGCTTTGGAAGTTGATGACGAATTCTCGGTTTGACACCGGGAAGGGTCGGCATCTGACGATTGCACTTGTTGTGGTGCATGTCGAAGTCGTGCGCGTACGTCGTTTCAAAGCGGCATCGTTCTGGCGGAGGCGTGCAGTCGCAGTACGTAGGAATCCTGAACCTAGCTCCCTTGCTGAATGAGTACCGCTGCTTCCAAGTCGAGCCACCATCTCCGCCACAGTCAGCACCGCCATACTGAACAAGTCCGGAACTGCCGTACGATGGAGAGAAACTGGGTGAGTGAACGGGGTTTGGCCACTGTTTGTAATTCATTCCATATTCCGAGACACCAGTTCTGAGTTTGCATGCATCTGATATTGGGATGTGGCCTCCCGTTCTAGGGAAACAGTCCCCCATTCTTTGTAATCTTGTTGTAGTGGCTTAAGAGATCAATCTGTATTTTGCTAAATTGCACAGTGAGTGGGTATCTTCAGTCCGGCTCCCACTAAATATGGCGTGGCACTTCTAAATTTTGGTTACACAAATTGGAAGCAGGATCAGTAGTGAGTGGGCAAATTTTTGTTTGGCGTAACTGTAACTTTAACACAGAGCATGGTAACTAGTACCAAAATGAGTGAGCCTGAACCTCCGACCAATATTAGGCGACGCCGGTCACTAGCCGTGAGTGAAACAAAGAATACAATTAAATGAAACGCTAATCTATTTAAATGCATCTTGTCTAGAGCTTTAGCTCAGACTCAGAGCTCAGGTACCAAATTCAAAACGGCTCACCTATTTCTGTTCCGGTGTTTGTAGAATTAACGGGGCCTGCAGACATGCAGTTCAAGCTCAACAGCAGGGAATTAACTTAAGCCAACAGTTATAAAATCATTTGTGCATCATGGATCAAGATCTTTCAGAAGCCAGAAGATCTAACCAGCTTCTGGAACCGGAACTGCCTTACTCGGCTCCCGGGAACGAAGAAACTCAAAGCCACTTGCAATATTCACATATCATGAATTTACCAGAAGAAGTAAAGAGATTCAGTTTCTTTGTTGTTAATCATGTTGAACACTCAAGAATCTCCGTGCCTCTTATTACTTTCAGCTCCGTGGTAAGATCTTCAACTTCTGCCCGCAACAAGAAGCCGTTCGTCTGAGACTCGTTTGCAAGCAATGGTTGTCCGAAATCGACAGACTTTACGACTTTGATGGCATCATCAACGATGAGATTCCTGGCTGGGAACGCGTTCTGGAATTGCGTCTGGTCTCCTGTAAAATCATAAGCTTTTACAAAAGTCCTCCAAATTACGGACTGCCTGCGACAAGAGTTTTCAAGTATCCACACTTACTGAGGAAGCTGGACATGAATCACCAGGAACGGCTCAATATTTCGCCGGAAAACTTCTATTACATTTTGTCGGACTACGGCTCCTACCTGAAAGAACTGAATCTGTATCTGAATACCCCGATTCTAACAGCTGATTTCTTGCCATCATTATCAATGTTCAATCTAGGAAATCTAGTCAAGCTTGAGTTGACAGCTTCCATCACGTTATTCTCAGATGGTGGCATTCCGAACGGTGGTGTGCACGTCCATGAAATCAACGCACGACAGAATGCATTCGACCAACTCATGAGAAACCCGATGCCGTCGTTGAAATACGCCAAGCTCGAACTACGTCTTGTCGGTGATCGAACAATCTCAAAGTTCCTGTCCAGCGTCTTTGTTTTCTTGGCATCGAGGTTCAAGAATTCGGGTGCCGGTTTTGAGGAGCTCGACTTGCAGCTTCTTCAGGGGCACCACGGGCTTCCTCCTGTGCACAGACACGTGCAAGAACCGCTGCCATTAAACGATGTGGACTCCGAATTTGTTGACATGCGTGGACTTGGTCAGCTCGTGAGCTTGCGGCATTTGAGAGTTGTGAGCTCTTCGTCAATCGGAGTGGGACTTTGGCTTGGTTTGTTGCAACGACAAATGAACCTCGTTTCCCTTGAAGTCGATGTAATCCCGGCGTCACACCAGCTCTTCTCCAATGTCATCTCCAACAATTATTCGTCTCTCGTTGATTTGGAAATCACGGATTTGATCATTTGGGTGGTGCCGGCGGACGAGGATGGGGTTCCACAGCCAGTGCCTTTCGACCTGACTATCCTGCAGCCATGCACAAGTCTTAAACGACTGATCCTAGACCGGAATGTGATGGCAAGACGAGAATTTGACTGTGCCGAGTTGGTCAACCTGATCAATTTACCCAACTGCCTTGAAGAGTTGGCGCTGAATTTCTTCAACGTCTTCACAAACGACTTTTATCTCTACTTTTCATCGCTCAAGCTGCTCCCAGCATGTAAATTAAGGAATGTGGCAATTACGCAGTGCGGCAGCAATGGAGATTACGGAATTAATGGATCGGTGCTGGAGATGCTTCTCAGCCTCAAGACCGTCCTCTTCATCGAAATATCCCGGTTGAACTTTGGTGAAGACACCAACGGTGAAGAAGCAATAAAACTCAATAGGATCTTGACAATGTTTGGCTATCGCGAAAATCATTCGTATTTTCAATGCGTGAAAATACGAGCCAGTCTGGACGAGTCTGAAGAACCCACCGAGTTGTTAGTCGGTGCGCATATTTAATTAGTTCTTTCGACGTGTGCGCATATTTCGCGTCTCCCCGCTTTTCTATTCGAGCCAGCTCTGTGAAATGAAGAATGCATAGCGACATTGTGACACTTTGACATTTGAGATATCGAGAATATGACCGTGGCCAATTCTGTGTCAATAAATGTTTCTTTCATATTTTTTTGTAGCGTAGATTTCATTTCCATAGAAAAGTTCGAAGCCGTTTTTCGAGGTACGATCTTTTGAATCATCACAGAGTGGCTAAACTGCAAGCATTAATGACCCTTAATCACGATTATCAACAATGATTTGACGTCAATTACGAAACAAGACTAAAAATGAATCGTAGTTGTCAATAAGGTTGCTGGATTTGGCTTGGGAGAAGACGGGTATTCTGCTCACCGTTTCATTGTTTATCTTTTTATCAACATATTTATAGACGAGAAGTCAGGTCGATTAACTGGGACAAGCTCCTCTAGAAGTTGACGAATGCATTTGCATTGAAGGAGCCAGTCACCGGTCAAATGTGAGTAATTCCAGGTAATAGTATCGGAAATGGAAGAGATTCCTGTTTACAGTTGACAACGCGTGACGAGTCATGGGAAAGTTATAAGATTCCACGCTTTCGCTTCCTGGCGTGCAAACGCTTTGCTTTTAGTAAACTCAAGTGAAGATCACTGCGCATTTGGAAAGAATACGAAAACTAGGCCAAATTGACCAACTGCGTCCGAAAAATTACTGAGGTTCATTGCACACGTCATTAAGAAACATTCGCATTAATTTAGTTGGACAGATTTTGCGTCTTGAATGAATTCATTGCATTGGGGCCATGCATGGCATAGAAGCGCCTAGATTTATTGCCAAAACTTCAAGAACTTCTTTCTTACGTCTCAATCCGAATGCTTCTCATGGTCCATGTGAATTCTAAATTTAGATTTACTTCGCACAAGCGTGCTAGCACTTTGGAGCACGAGCACGAGTACGTTTTGGGGTTTTTCAATTCGTCTTCATCTCGGAAACTCATTGTTCGTGGTGAAAAGAATCGATTGCATAAACAGTTCTTAAAATAGGTTCAGACAGTTCGGAGTGAATCGCTCGCTGCTGTAATGCAACTCGACAGATTCGTATCAATGATTAACTCCGGAGTAGATTAGTTGTTTACGTCGTAAGTGAAAAAAATTATCAATTAGAGCGAAGCGGAGTTTGTGAAGTGCGTTGAAGACAATTATCACGAAACCTGCAATCCATAATTCAGATGAAATGAGCGACAACAATGAGAACAACGAAGAAAGTGATTCACTTTCTCCGCTCAATAATAATCCAATTAATGCGATAAACTTATTGAATAACTCGACGGCAGGAGATGAACAGGAGAATGGAGCGTTGGTCACCCGATTACGTGAACAGGTAAGCTGGTCTCAAAATATTACCTGGCCCAAAAAGTTTTTACATTTCTTCATTGTCAGATTCAAAGGCTCAAAAATCTGTCTTCACTTAAACAAAATCTGCTCAACGTTCGCGAGGACCAGGTCAAGGATCTGATTCAGAAATTAAAATTCTTCGAAGAGGCTGTCGCAAATGAAAAGGTTAAGAGAGGCGAGTTGAATGAGCGGGTGGAGACTGCTGAAGCAGAATGCGCAGATTTAGCAGAACGACTGAGAGCCAATGTGGCTGAATTCGAGAATGCGAAAAGCGATTACGAAAATCGCATCGTTGAGTTGATTGCGAATCTGAAAGGATCCAACGCAAAATGTGACGTTGCGTTGGCTCGCGTGGCCGAGCTGGAGGCTCAACCAAAGAAAGTTCAAGAAACATGTCCGTCGTCGCGTGAGCGAGAGACAGAGCCTCAAAGCACGCTTGGAACAAGGACTAACGACGCAGAAGCAACGAGTCTCATCCAAAATTTGAAATCCGAGTTAAAAGAAGCCACGGCAAAGAATCGTGTCCTCTCTTATCAGATGACATTGCTCAATACACTTTTTATGGAAACTGAAGAGACTGCTATTGACTTTGATCGCATTCGCGCCATTGGAGATATTGTCAGGTATCGTTCATACTTCATGGCGTACTTTTGCTTAAGGTGTAACTCTTTAACTCTTAATTATACATTGTTAGAGGTTCGATGGACTTGGCCTTAGAACCCGCACACGAATGTGAGTCAGAAGCCACGTCTGCAAGCGAGGTTGACGGCGAATATCTCGACGTAGCTGGCGCAAGCAGTAAACGAAAATCGTCATTCGACGTGGACGGTCTCATAGAAAAGTTGGATGCGTCGAATCAAAAGAAATTGCAAGATATTCCAGGTAAAATTTTACACTGCCTATGCGTAAGTGTTCGCTGGTGAAGTAAATGCCTGTCTGCAAAATTTTGATTTCAGGAGAAGAAAGTTGTTACAAGAGTATTGACACGACGGCTGGTCCGAAATTGGTTCTTTCAGTCTCGCGAACTTTTATAAAATTGAAAGACTTGATTTTAGAGAAGAAATCTCTGCAGAAAGAAATTGATGGTCTTAAGGAGTTGAATGATAAGTTATCCGTCAAGGTGAGTCACGGTTACAAAATTAGCGTGATTTTGTCTTGTTTCCTGCTTACAAGAAAATGTCTTATTGTAGGTTGATCAACAAGAACGTAGGCTTTATTGTGTAACTGGTGAGCTGAACAAAACATGGAGTTTGGTAGCCACTTTAAAGGCTCAGCACAAGCAGCTCCATAATTCAAAAGCAGTCTTAAGGTGAGTATAAAACCAACTTTGGAAGTTCCACTTTTAGGCTTCTGGCTTTTGCTGTCATAAGTCGGCAATGATTGACACCTTATAATTAGGCTCTGGCTATTTTCAGATATGAGTTGCAGGAAAAGAGAAAACTTCTTGAGAAGTTGAAACGTGATCTTTCGCTTTCACGAGAAAAATGGATACGCGTCAGACAAAAGAACTCTGAGTCTGAGGTAGAATGGCTGCAAATGCGTGAAGAGTTCACCAAACGACGAAACCAACTGACGAACGAGACTTCACAAATCTCACAGGAGGAAAGTACGAGTGGAGTGTACTTATCGGAGGAGGGGCAGCCGCTGCTCCAGCACTCAACGTCGCCATCAACAATCTCAGACGATGAACAAGATGCCGCCGAGCAAAGCGTGAAGAACCAGAAATCCCCTGCTGAATCCAGGAAGTATTGCCAGAAGGAAGGTCCGTCGAAGTCGAAGTCTACAGAAAGTGCGGACATTGAAGACAATGAGAACCAAGACTCGGAAGAGTTGGAAGCCCTGGAAGAAGGTGCATGCGGGATTGATTACGTCAAAGCAGCATTTGATGACCCATTAGATGAACTTGAAGACTTAGCAGAAGAAATCAAAACGATTGAAGCAGCAGCTGCGACCAGTGATGAAGAGGATGATGATGTTAACGGTCATGACGGAGACGCCGAGCCCGGTAGCCTCTTCAATGGGACTGAACTCAACTTGGAACGTAATGCATTTACTTCGAATGAACTTCATTATGCCAAATCATTATTTCTATTTTCGTTCCGACTCTTTTGTTTCAAGGACTTGTGAATCGACGAGCTGCACGTTTACAAGCTTTGGAAGAACAATGTCGTCTCTTGTACAAGAAGTTATCCGCAAGCAAAGTCAAAAGTATTACTTTGTACACGAAGTTGGCAAACCTCCATAATCACTATGGCTCAGAATCGGATGACACCACAACGGGTACGTAAAAAGAATTACGGCTATTGCATGGGAATACCCACACGGGCACGAACCTTTGTCCGTTCCAAGCTGCTAAACAGTTCTTCCATGGACTATTTAATCAGATGAATTGCATGCACTCGACTAACTTGTGATTTTTATTTTTGTTTTATGCACCGTGAAGATCAAAGTCGTCCTACTGAAACCTCCGAGGACACAAGTGAACGTAGAGAATCTGGGAGCCGTCGGCTTTCCCAGAATGAATCATCTGGTCCTCGGGACGGTTACAGGCAGTTGGGGCATGATGCTGACGGAGACGATGATTTGGATACAACTGAATTGCCGTCTGAAATGGAAAGTCAAGACGAACAAGAGATGAGCAGTGTGCCTCTGATGCAGGCAACCGATTCTGTGGACGATGACAATGAAGCCGCCGCCACCGCTGCAGTAAATGTCATTGAGCAGTCTATCAATTCTAATAACGAACCAGAAACAATCGCATTGTCTCCTGCGAACGCTAATTTAGTCGAAGCGAACATTCGCAACGTCACACATGAAGAGCAGATAGCATCAGAGAACAGAGAATTACAAGCCGCAGAAGCCGTCGGTCAATCAACCACCGATCATAATCTCGAGAGTGTCGGCAGAGAGAACGCAACGATTGTTATAACGGACGAGACAATGGAGCAGATCGCAAGGAGTCAAAATCACTTAATCGTGCGAAATGGTGATGTTGTACCAGCGAGACCGATGCCAACTTCGCAGTACGACCAGCCACGGCGCAGTAACAGCAACATGGTCATAAGCAGTAGCGTCTTCGATTTGGTAAACAGAGAGCAGACGTCTCGTTCACATCAGAATTTGGCATCTGCACTAACGATAACAAACCCTGTTGTTGTTTCGACGTTTGATGAAAACAACCGTGATAGTTTGCGCCGCCAGCCTTTGACCTCTTCTCCTATTCCAATGAACCCACTGCGTAATAGTAGCAGCAGCAGTCATAATGCCACCGAATCCACTCCTGCTCCAACTGTCCCTGCCAATGCCAATAATAGAAATGGTAATGATACTTTAATGGAGGACGAGTTGGACCCGTCCAGCCCAAGTGATCTTAGCTCATTAGGAAGACTAATCATACAGCAATTGCCGAAACGTCTTGAAATTCTCAAGCACGAGAACAACGCGTTGAGGGACGAGTTGCATCTAAGTGATAAGAAATTAAAAAAGACGGAAGAAGAGTTACAGAATGAGAAACAACTGTCACATCTTCTCCGAGCACAAATCGAGCAGCAAAACCTACTCGAGATTAAACTGCAGGAAGAGCTGGAGCTCCAACAGCAGATCATCGAAGAACTGAAAAATGAAATTGGAAATGGAAAGCATTGTTTTGATAATTTGTTAAGGTACACCAGTAAGAAGTTTTCTGAACGGTTGGCACAATTCACTAAACGTTGGATTGTTTCTTTTCAGCGAGAAACAAGTCCTTTCCGATTTTGTTGAACTTTACAATCACGACAAGGTCATCCATGATCAGAGATTTGCTGCGCGATCGATGAATAGAAAGCACTGTTCTTCATGCAGTTGTAAATTCGGCCTCTTCAAGAAAAAGTACAACTGCAAAATCTGTGGCTTCGACTTTTGTTCCAAGTGCTCGACCGAAAGAAAATTCCAGGAAGCTGTCACTAATGAAATGATCACGTAAGCATCATCATGCACATAACACGTGAGATCATTTCCTCATGCCTTGTCTGTGTTTGCGTTTCTTTCAGGGATAAGGTGAAAGGTCACGGGTGCCTGCGATGCATCGAGCGACGAGACAAATTAGAAACCCTGAGAGTAGCAGCCACTCTTGAAACCAACGTGTAGTGAAGATTCATGATTAAGTTATACCTGGTCAATTTATGAGTTCGCCGAAATTTTAGTAGAATTTTGAAAATGTAGACTTTTTGAATAAATCCCTTTGTACGGCTATATGAAAGTATTATTATTCATTTCCAACATTTTCGACACCTTTTTTAACATGTCAGACACAAAATCGGCTGTTATCCTATGCATGAAATGGTAATTTTAAACGTACTGTTTTGTAAGTGTCACTCGAAAAAAGTAAATCAAGGAAGTGGGTTTAAGCATAGCATTTTGATGGTTGGTATTACATTGTAAGATCCATAATAGCGTTAACAATGTCATTATCTGTTTTCTTGAGTGCTTTGATTGCTTTACTGCGAGACACATTTGCTTGGCTCATAACCAAATCAATATCCTTCTCCTCAACTCCAGTAGAGTCAACCTCCTCGTCGTCCGATTCTTCTGGAATTGTGCTCTGAAGATTCGCGGCTGTTGGGTTGTCCGATGATGATGGAACATCGGGTGCCTGGAATAGTTAATTATGTTTAGACAGACATTGACAGGCAAAACTGATGAGAAAGGACGCCAAACTCCAGGCTACCTTAAATTTTTCAGCAGCGGCCATCTGAGCCTGCTGGCTCAAATCTTCGATCTTGGCTTCACCAAATACAACGTATGTATCCGATGCAGGGTTTTTGTACACGTCCGGTTTGGTTATTACGAACAGAATATTCTTCGATTTTCGGATAGTTACACGATTGACACCAGTGATCTATAATCCGGGAGCTTCAATTACTATATCTAGTTTTGCAGTACAAAATGGAAGGCAGGGTTATGCGGTAAAGCGCTTACCTGTTTCAGCCCCAGCTTTGACATAATTTTGCGAGCCTTTTTCTCTCCACGGCTTTGTTTCACTTTGCTCACCAGATCAGCATCATTTCCAAGAACCTGTGGAAGTAAAGTAGTTTTAGAACCGGTCCTGGAATATCGTCTGTATTTAAAATCTTCTTCACTTTAGAATTTAGGACGCTGTATCATAGTAAAGTAAATGCAACTTACAGAAAGATTCTTGCCATCCCCAGAAGGTCCGGCATCAGTTGGCTCCTCCAAATCAGGCAGGTCGGAGGCATCATCGGAGTCTCCATCGCTTGAACTCGACAAATCCTTAATCGTGGTTTCCGGTTTCTCTTGCACTTTCGCCATCTTACCGCTGTCTTGTTTAGAACCTTTGCTGTTGCTAGCAATCACTACCATTGACTCTCTCCTTAAATCAGGCTACCCCGAGCGTAATAGCACAAGTTTAGATAATCAATTAAAATTTAATTGCCAATTGCTAGCAGGAAATCTAGCTTAGGAGAGCAGTAGTAGGCAACAAGGTACAACGTAGTGAGTGAGAGCGTAAATGAGAACGCAAGATGCACGCCGTGCTTATCCGCATTTCAAGTTTCCTTCTCAATGGTTCGCACTCTCATCTCGCTGTGCTTTGATTATGGGCAACAGCCCTGACTCATCTTTGCCAGCATCAAGGATGTGAATTTGAATTCTTTTGTGTTTCCGAACTGCGAATTGCGAACTGCGATGTTTGCTAATTCTAGGTCTGGGACCTCAAATGTAATGATATTTTTCTGTAACAATAGTGTGGCTTGGTGTACGGGTGTCTGAACCAACTAAAAATCACTCTCCTCTTGACGTAATTAAACTAATCTGCCATTGCGTAAGGCAAGCTAGTAATGAGAGTGTCTCATCTCATGTGAATTTAACCAAATGCTATTATAACAGTCGCAATATATTAGATTAGGATATCTTGACCCCAACCCCAGTTTAGATTCTGATTTTGTGTTTCCAACTTTGCTGTCATTAATGGCGAATTAGCGCCGAATGGAAAAAGAAAAGTGGGCTGGTGTGGTTTCGAATAAAGTCTGAAAAGTCCGTAGCTGAAAGCTGATAGAATTATTTGAGAAATTCGTAAAGAAAGTGGCGTACAACGACAACGGGCTTCAGATCAAGTAAGTTTATTCGGAACTTATATTTGACGCTGAAGAAGCAGTTTGTTTCTACAATGAAATTTTAATTCCAACAGATAGGTCAATTGGTGCAATAATTATAAACAAACCAAGACAAGACAATATACAGAATCGCCTGGAATCAAGTGATTTCTGCGTCAATCAATGCTCCCCTAAGGTCGAGGTCCTGCTCGAATTGTGCTATATTCACCAAACTCTGTTGATTACGATGACTTTACCGCAGCGTAACCATAAATGAGGTAATAGACTTTAACCTTATACATGATATTAACTGTGTCTTAACACGTAGAAAATTTTTAACATAGTAACAGAACGTAATATAACATAGAATCATAGTTGGCTGTCTGGCTGGAATAGAACAGTCCTTTCGAATAAACCCACTGAAGCCGTAGTGGTACTTCAAATTCACTTCTATTTCAATTTTTGAACGGCGTACCAAATCTAAACCGATTTAAAAAAATTAAATACAAGACAGAAATGTGTGAATCATACCATGGTCATCAAATCCCCAAATGAATCAAGTCATTCGAAAGGACAGCTTTTCCACTACCATTTGAGACCACTTAACGTTTTAAAGTAAACTTCGTCCTTATATAGCATGCGTGCACGTCATCATCATGCATTGCTCCATCACTTTAATCCGGTTGGGTGAAGAAGGGGTTATACACTGGGTCGAGGCATTTCTTTGCTAAAAATAAAGCGTCCTTAACTGCTTATCTTTCTATCAGTAAACAAAAATATTTACAAAATTAATGATTCATACTCTCTGATCAATGGATGAGAGAGTTCACTCATTCTTGACGCCTTCACTTCATCTTACAGATTCCAGTCATGATACTTCGTCACTGCAGCTAACTGGTAGTGCGTCCCTCTGAAGCGAAGCGGCGAAAGAATGGATCTCTTTGGGGGCTACCCCCAGGCACCGTCTGAAGAAGTGGTCCTTGGAACACCGGAAGGCCGGAACCTTTCGCCTGTTCGAAGATTTTACTGTCTCCTGGTGACGTTTGATCTACTCTTCACAATTTTGTTATGGATTCTTTGCATAATCCTGGTAAGCGAAAAATCAAAGCCACATGTGAACCTATATTCTTATGATCCACCTCGTGTTATTTTGTTTCGTTGTTAGATCAAAGGAAGCGACCAAATACTGGACTATTTAGTTGTTGAAGTAGTGCAATACACATTAAAAATGAGTCTGTTTGACATTGTGGTGAGTTGCATCAACTGTCTGTAAACGGCGAAATACTGGAAACAGGTTAAAGAACTCACTTCTCTCTTACATTCTTCGTTACAGATGTGCGCAGCTAGTCGATTTACAATTTTGCTACTATTTTACGCATTTCTACAATGGGACCACTGGTTCCCCGTTGCCGTAAGTTTCTTAATAATTCAGAGCCATACATGATATGAGTTTATTTCATCCGATGCTAAGCAGTTTACGTTCTAAATTGAAGTTTTCCACGGCCGGATCCTGCGCATTTTTATTGGCGAAAGTATTTTTATTCGATGTAAGTTATACACGTGCTATCAACGCATTTGATCTGATGTAATAATGAATATTCGTTTGTCATTGGCATCACAGTGGAAGGAAAACGGTGGAGGAAGCCCGTGGCCTGTGCTTCTGGTTCTCAGCAGTTTTGTGATATCGTGGAGTGAAGCATGGTTCTTGGACTTTCGAGTTGTTCCGATCGAAAGACAAGCCAGAATATTTATGTCTCGTAAGTAATGCATTATTCATGACTTGCTTCTGAGTATAAAATCTTCCCAATTTGTGGTACAGGCTCTAGAAAGTAAATTCTTCCAGAAGTAAAAATAACCCAGGTTAACGTGCTTGATTTCTCCATGCCTTAGGGTGTAAAGTGGAAAAGAGAATGAATAATTTTCCATTCAACTTAGAGCAGATTCAGAGTGAACGCATTCATTCAACAGATAACAGAGATACAAAAAATTCGATCAGGATACGATCAGTCGATGACAACAGCAGATAGCTGGGCTGTTGATGTGTTCAATCATTGCAAACCTAAAAGAGATATTGCAAGATTCAAACTTATTTAAATGACGTGAATTGAGAATTGGTGAACTCGAATTAACCAAATGCGAATTTCGCAACACATTTTAAAGCTAAATCGTAAAGTATTATAAGTTCACCCTTCAATGCAGGAATTGGACCAGTTCTCGGTGGTAACGTTGGCGTCGGTCCATGGTTAGAAGCTGGAAGGCAGTCCATGGGTGCTCCTTCGGTGCGTGGAGTTCAAAGCTATCCACAATCAGAAGCAAACTTCTACTCACCTTTGGAATCGCCAGAGCACTCAGACAAGGAGAATGAACCATCGGAGACTGAATCCAACGAGAGGAGGCACCAAAAGCTTAAACGAGTTGCTAATATGAGTGAGGTGAGAGAAATACTTATTTGAGCGTGCATGAGCTATTGCGGTTCATCACATTAATGTATCTTCTAAAATGTTAGGTCCAAATGTGGCTACAGCAAGGTCCAATAATTGCTCAGGAATTGCTGGCCAAAATTCAGGCTACAGGATGGGTTCTAGAAAAGACAACGAATAATGGAGACAACGTACTTTCACAGAAAGCGCCTCGAAGAATTTTTATGGTTACGGTAAGAACTGAACATAAAATAAAGAAGAATACGCGTAGACTTCCTTCTTTATGAAAACAACTTGTCCATGTCGTAGGGTTCACTTCCAGTACCTCCATCGATAGTGGCAACGGAGCTCTTTAGCAATTTCGAATTGGTTCCTAAATGGAACGCTGCGGTTACTCATTGCGAGATTCTCCAGGTAGGATTCAGTACAAAATGTTGTGTCTGTATGCTTAAGATCACACCGTGCTCACGTTCCTTCCTTTCTCCCGAAGAAATTGGACGACTTTACGGACATAAGTTACCAAGTAAGCAAAGAAGGTGCTGGAGGTGCAGTTTCACCGCGAGATTTTGTTACTCTACGCCACCACAAAGTAGATGAGAATGGGTTTCATATCTTAGCATGGGTGTCCGTGAAACATACTGCAAAACCGAAGCAGCCCAAAATCATCAGGTACCGTACCTTTTTGGCACTCGAACGTTGCAATGAGAGATTGAATCGAATTTGGAATATCTTCATCTGAATTACAGAGGCAGAAATGAAATCGGTGGTTGGTACCTTGCGTCGTCGCCGATACATCCAAACAGCACCGAATTCCAGTGGATTTTGGACGTTGATTTACAGATTCAAGGTTGGATACCGAAAAGAATTATTGACTCCGCCATCATAACAGCGGCTCTGGACACCGTAAATTGCTTACGCTCAAAGCTTACATTTTGTCTTCGGGGACTTGAAATTGTAATCGAACCAGAAAACAACCTTAGTATTAACGAATGTACTCTTAGTGGTAACACCAGCCCCACACGAATTCGTAACAATCCGGAGGATACTTTTATAAATATTAATACAATCGCGAACGCTGCAAATGACTCGTCTTTCGCATAATGTTTAAGTTTATTTATAAGTATAGTAGTTAAGTACCATTGACTATGTTCAGTTCTGACAAGAATTCCAATCTTAGTAACTTAATTTTAGTAGTTCTCGCCAATGAAGTGGAAGTTTTAACTTAACGTTTGGAGAGACAGGGACCAAATATTGCCTAGTACTATCCTGCGCCTGTGATAATGAGGTGTGACTAAATAAAGTCTATTAAGCCCTTAATTTATTGGTACATTCCATTTGCGAGTTTGTATTAAATTCTGAGAGCATGATTGCAATCTTTTCCGTTCGACTTTTGCCAATTTCTTCTATCATTCTATTATGACTTGATTCATACAATATGATTGTTGCTCCCAGTTGACCCCGCGGATGCGCGTCGGAATATTGAACTACTGCTTCTCTGCTTATCATTTAAATATAGTTTGATTCTCTGCTGAACGTGGTATAAATACTGTGGAAATGGTAAGTTAATTAAGGTCTGGATATATGACCGGCTGAATAAACGATGAGCTTCGTGTCGCTGATGCGCTGTCACATGAAGGTCGTCCAAGCATACAAGGTTTGCCAATTGCGAAATGACGAATAGTCTGGAAGGAAGTATTTGGATTAGATGTAAGGCCAGTGTGTCGAGCAGAATCCGTGTTTAGTTTAGTGCTTGCCTGTACTGAAGGTACTGATAGTAAGTCCCGCCGTTAAGGTAGCTCGGTGCACCAGTATTTCCCATCAGGGACAAGTACTTCAAGTTTGGGAATGCGCGGTTGACTCTTTGGATGAAAGGGTGCAGTTTGTCAATATGGTTGTGGTTGATCCAAAAAGTGGTCAGTGTTTTACTGACAGTTGGAAATGTAGTCTCCGACGTCAGCAAGTTGTGATCCATGATTAAGGTAGTCAGGTTGGGAAAATGCCCAAGGAAGCTGACGTCGCTAATATTGGAAATGACCTCTATGAACCTTCTTTTAACAGTTCGCAGTTTAACATGCAATCTTTGTGTTGATACCTGAGCCGATTGTGGCTGAGATCCAAAATTTCAGTGTCAGATACCCCGTTTTGGGCCAGCAGATTTGGGAGTGGAAATTCCGTCAGATTTTCATAAGAAAATACAAGCTTTTTGTCTTCGCCGATGTTTTCTCTCGCGATCGCGCTTCCACGACCTTCAGCACCAAACGTGTCCATCCCCATTGTTGTCAGCGTTGAAGATGTCCGTTGATGCTCCGAACAGCGACTGAGTTCTCACTGAAATATTCAGAGATTAGAAGGTAAAAAGCACCGTAAATTGAACTACAAAATAACAGACATATTGCAAGAAATGCGAATCTTCATCTCGCTTTCGCGAAAAGTCATAGACCGTAAATAATCTTAACTGTACTTGATCACGCCGATGCTGGTGGTTTATGTAGTCGTCGTCTTTGAAGCAGACAAGCAAGCAAGCGGTGCTTGTTAAGCGTGACCGTGAATTAATGTCCATTGTATTTAAATTGCAAATTCATTATTTCTTGAAAAAAAAACTTTATAGTAATGCCACCATTCAATCCGTTAGTATCATTTTTCGCCTTTGCATGCTCAGAACCACCGAGCAGAAGCAGGATTTTGTGATACCTTGATTACGATTTCTGAACTTGACGTTCCGCCTGAAGTTCAATAAGTGGTCAATGGAGTTCACTTCACTTACCTGGGAGAAGGGATCTTGAAGGAGCTTGATGACTTCTGAATTGAATTCTCGAACAAACGACGAAATGACTTCAGATTTAAATTGAGGCCGTGATGGAATGAAGTGCGGGTTAAATATTAAAGATGTTGTGGCTGCGGACAAGAGGATAGTTTAATTTTCTAACTGTAAATCGTAGCAAGACTGACTGAAATTCACGTGATGCTCTATTTGTCAATAAATGATAATGCGATAATTATGTAAATAGTAAACCATCTGCAGCGTCAGCGTACAGCCCGCTCCACACACTGCAGACAGGAAAGAGGACGCGACACCCATCTCGAGCTGAAGGTTACTTGAAATAATCCAACTTCGACTGCGCCACTACGCACTTCGTACTGTTAACTAATAGCGATGTTATTTTCGCTTTAATTTTGGAAGTCTATAGCAATGATAATAATGACATAAGATATTCAACGATATTCATAATGCAAACATAACAAGAATACAAATTAGATGACTAATGTAGACAATCACGGTCGAATTTGAGATGAAAAATGGTACGCGACTAGTAGCCGTAGCCTCCTCCGCCATAACCGTTGCCGTGGCCTCCACCATAGCCTCCGTGCCCCCCACCATAACCACTGCCGTAACCTCCACCATAACCGCCGCCGTAACCTCCACCATAACCATATGACGATTGCTGGTATAGTTGAGCATTTTTACTGTAAATACACTGTGACACGCAGCCCATAATATATGGAGTCCAGGGATCATTTTCGAAGTATGACGTGCTGCCGTAATATTTGCTCGAGCCATGATGGTATTTCTTATGGCCATACTTTCCCCCGTAGTGATCAGAGGGATAATTGCCACCCTCATACTTGTATTCTTCTTCCTCTTCATCGTCTTCGTAGGTGTAGTACTTGTCGTTGTCGTAGTACTCTTCCTCCTCACCTTCGTAGTACCCACCGCCATGACCGTAGCCTTTGTGATGTTTATGTCCATAGCCTCCATGACCATACTTACCCATGTTGGACTTGTGATACTCGTGATAATTCTTGTACGATTCTCCATACTCGTTGTCATCTTTGTAGGAGCTGCCTTCGTACTTGTGGTGTTTGGCGTACCGTTTTCTGCTTTCCTTCAGGGCCTTGGCTTCACGTTTTGCTTGTTTGTCCAAATCTTCTTCCATATTGTGTGCTGTAGCACGGCCTAACAATGGGTGGACTCTTGACTCCTCTGACGGTTGGGATAAGGAGCGAGCCATGGGGTGTAGGCGGGGATCGTCAAGCACAGCTTCAAATTGTTGGTCATGCGAGACAGCGTCGTCAAATAGGTGCTTTCCTTCGCCAAGGTCAGCATTATCTTCCAATATTTTGGCTGAGAAGGACTCTGGTTCTGCGTAGGCACAATTATGATAAGTCAAGGATTCATTAATCAATTGCGGGCACATGCACCGTGACGGTGACTCACCTTTTGCAATTCCTGACTGCGATTGTGATTTCCTGGATGACCTCATATTTTCTTCATCGGAAGTCCCTTCGATATCACCGATAGTACTCTGAATGCAGCAAACTCCTTGACCGCGGCCCAGAGGACAGAGAAAGGTACCAGGCTGTCCTGAACCGGGAGCCATTTCAGTTTTGACAACTGAAAGTCAGAATGAACGGAATGATTATGGAATCTTAAATGTTTGCAATGGAAGATACTCCGTGCCTCCAGATTTGTTGCTGCAAACTTTGAAAGCTTCATGGGTTTCATGGACGAAAAACTCACGTTTATTCGGCGTGCAGTCTTGTGGAGAAACGCAGGTACTGAATCGTGGGCAAATAGCTGATGAAAGCACAACTTGCGTGGAAATTAGCAGCATAACCAAACTGCAGAGATGACACGGTGGAAGTGAAAGTCGTGCCATTTTCCGCAAATTTTGAAACACCAACGGTTTGGTCGTGAAATGCACAGCAGAACGTTCTTGTACGAAGACTGACCCTGGACTGAATATCTTTGCAGCTAACTAGGATATAAGTACACTAGATGGTTGGCGCGCGCAAGCGCTGAAAGTCCTTTACTTTGTGTATGTGTATTTACACAGCACATAAAACTGTGTTGTACAGACATCAAGAGCATTATATGAAGGGGGTAGGATTAGACGATAACCCGCTAATTCGTATCAGACGTTGGTCTCCTTTGGATCACTGACTTGTCCGTTATCAGACTTGGTAGACTGCCGGCAAATGAGCCAGCACACTCACAGAAAACGTTGACCTGTTTCACCATCAATAATATAATCCAGCGTAAGGAAGTACATGTTTCACATGTTCATGACGTTCTGCCGTTTAATTTGCTTAAGGGTGATAAGTGACTCAAGCCAGCGAGCCATGCAAGAAGCTTGGAAAAGGAAGTTCTTCAACATAGTCTTAATGCACGTAATCTCAAAGGCTCTAAGGGTGGAGCACGGCATTCAGATTTTCTCCGGTGAGCGTGAAGCCTGGGAGTATGGGCTGAAATCGCTCGAATACTGCAAGTTATCGCTTCGATTTTAGCCAAGGTCTACTGAAACATGTAGATTAGTGTGCTATCATACCGCTGCACTAATTTATATTGCTTTTATCTGTTTTTCTTTACAAACCATAAATTAAACGTCCTGACGGATCAGACATGGCATGGCTCGGTTCTGGCGGAGTAAGTTGTGTGTCTCAATTGAAACCAACGCGCACATGTAAGTTGCAAATGCAACCAATTAATAATCACTGCCTTTATTTCCTCAGCATGTCGACCTTTAAATCTAGAATGTTTAAGATACGAAGAACAAGTAATGAAGTAATGAATCACTTGTAAATATTCCACCTTCGTCCCGTAATTTCGTGGGTACTTCTTCACCATTGCTGACGAATAAACTCTCCTTGCGGCTTTTCGAAGATCCCTTCGTCATAAATGACATTACCTCGGAGAATAGTTTTGTACACTTTGCCAAAGAACTTCATTCCATGATACGGTGTCAGCTTTCGCAGAGAAAGATCGTTAAGTTAGACAGTGCGGTGTCGCAAAACATCTGCGCATGGAAATAATTAAGTTGTTGGCATTACCTTATTCTTGAAATGAATGAACTTCCCTTCAATCTGCGCAAGGAATTACATAGATGAGTTTAAGAAAATTCGAAGCAACGCAGCTAGGGCATGAATCTCGACATTTTTTGTTCTCGAAAAACGTCGAGAATTATTAAATCTTAAATTTTCGAAAATCCATGCGAACGAAATTTTCGAGATTCTCGTTTCTCGAAAATAACATTCTTGAGCCGATTTTGATTCTCGAATTCTCGATACATTTTCTCGAAATTCTCGTGTGCTGTTCTGCTCAAATCAACACGAACATGAGCATGTGAGCTGTGAGAAAAGTGAAGAATGTTAGCAACTAGATGAATTCAGAGTCGAAGTATAAAACGCATTTAATTATTTACAATTTAGAAATAAATGTGCGTGTCGAGTGTCATCTAAGTTCCTGCTTTATTTCCCTGACCAGATTGAACCTGTCCAAGAATTCGAGTTTCTCGCATCGAGAATCTCGGTTCTCGACATTTTCAAAGCTGGCAAATTTCGAGAATCTCGTTTCTCGAAAATCCAATTCTCGAGCCGAGATTCATGCCCTAAACGCAGCGATGGGAGTATTTACCTTAATGTCCTCATCCGGCTCCCAAACGACGAAATCCGCATCGTACCCAATCTTGATGTGACATTTATGGTTATCAATGCCTGCCAACTTGCCCGTGTTCAAACTCATCCAGCGCCAGACATCTTCTACCAAGTGCCCGCGTTGACGAGCGTTCGTCCAAACGACAGGCAATCCTGCGGACAATGAAGGCAGTAGTCAATAATTGAGCACATGTGAGTTCATGCGGCACAATTACCAAATTGAAGCCCGGCAATTCCGCCCCATGACTTGATGAAATCCCTTGGCTTATGGCACGGCGTGCAATTAGCATGATCAGCAGCAATCGAGTCGATAAGCCCATCTGCTAGTCCACGCCACAGCTTCTCACGGTTATACGCATCTCGAATCGGTGGCAAAGCCAAGTATTCGGTCCACCCGGTGCCAATGTCCTCGTCAGAGAAATGCAAATAATGCGGGCACGTCTCGACCGTAAGTGGGAACCCATCTGCCTTCAATTTCTCAATGATCGGCAATGCATCGGTCGCCGAAAGGTGCACGATGTGAACGCGGACGCCCCTTGCAAGGAGAAAGCAATTGTACCCAAATCATCGAAATGTTAAGGATATTTTATACCAACTCACTTGTGCTTTCTCATGACCCTATCAATCATTTCAATAGCCTTGACTTCCATCGACGGTGGTCTCCACTCCAGAACCGTCTTGTAGTGCTCAACATTCTCTGTCGGATCATCATCGCCCGATGGAACCTCAGCATGAACCTGGCATTAAAG
The DNA here is from genome assembly GCA_009869945.1 of Mesaphorura yosii. Taxonomy (NCBI): domain Eukaryota; kingdom Metazoa; phylum Arthropoda; class Collembola; order Poduromorpha; family Tullbergiidae; genus Mesaphorura; species Mesaphorura yosii. The sequence continues at coordinate 45,833 of WIXG01000209.1, forward strand.
AGATGGTAAGCAATCATGGACCTGGCGTAGGATAGGGAATTCATTGACGCTTAGAATGGCAATACCTGCAAGACACTGCCGGTTCCTTCCAGAGTTTCAAGCGCCTCGTCAAGTGATTGTTCGTCCAAGTGCGGAAACTCGTCGAATCCGGTACTAATTAAGAAGCACTTGAAGCCACAGACTCCCATACCCAAGAGTTCCTTCATGTCGCTCTGTTGCAGCAAGAAAATAAACTCGTAAAGACAAGAGCCAGATCGTAACAGAAATCACGGTATTGTGCGTACCGGATTTCCAATTGCACCACCCCAGAATCCAACATCGACATGGCAGTTTCCCTGCGCAGCCTGCAGTTTCAAGTTGAAATTGTCAACTGTTGTGGTCGGTGGGCTGCACTGTAGAGGCATGTCGATAATGCTGGTGAATCCTCCAGCAGCCGCGGCGCGCGTGGCAGTGTAAAATCCTTCCCAATCGGTTCGGCCAGGCTCGTCGACATGCGTGTGGGTATCCACCAGCCCCGGCATAATCACCTTAGTTCCAGCATCGAGAACCTGGGTGGCACACATTTGGTGATTTAGGAGTACTTTGTATATCCACCCATGCATTTGGTAATTATTCGTAGCAGCAGCGGAAAGAAAAATACCTGAGCCGGTGCGACGTCCGACAAGTCCATTTCATAGTCGAAGTAAATATTCGCAACTTTGCCATCTGCGACTTCAATGACTGCAGGCGTCAGTTCACCATCGATGAGAACATTCGTGCTCCTTATGAATTGAAACGACATTTCGAAAGTAGACGCTGGAGACGATTAAAATGTTAAACTGTGCACGGCGAGAATTTTCAGACGACTGAAGCCGTTTACGCTTACAAATAGAACAAGCTCAGGAGGTGCAAGTTGTGCAAATCCCTCCTCAAGGACTTTTGTACACGACTTAATTGGGTCTTCCCAACCGCATCTCAACCTCATAAGATAAGTGAATCACCGCCAGCCAGATTGTCCCATAAATAAATGGAGATTTGAGCGAATGAGAAGATTACGTGAGTCGTTTAGTGATTTCGTTTTCATTTATCAGTCAATTTGTTCAATTGAACTGAATATAAATTCGCGTCAACGCAAGTAATTGGCAACCACAGCCGCGACAGTTTAATACAGAGGAATAATTGCCATTAGTTAGCCGAGAATCCCACAACTGCGATCCGCGATAAATTAAGATTCAGAATCTTTATTCAAGGTGACGACGCAATGTTTGGTTACAAGAAGCAGAGAGCATTTCACACACTATTACAAACTGGGTACGGGTACGCGGTACGGATTTAGCAAACTGTAGCAGCTATTTCATAGTAAACAGGATCATGGTTCATTAAGTTCATTCCAGTTAGTGACATCATTCATACTCCATTAATGCTCAAAGATTCAAAGTAAATAAAAACGACAGAATATGCATTCTTAAACTAACCACACTTTTCACTATTACACTCACAATAAATAGACTTCGTACATTCGTGCAACGGGACATTAGAATGGTAACTTGAGTTTTCAGAAATTGCAGTACTTAGGATCTAGCAGCCAACTAGCCAACTAATCGTAGTGACTCGAATAACAACGCCAACGCATAACGCAACGATGTACTGCTATTTACAATGGTTGGTTCTAGTCTAAGCGCGTAGGTTCACTCTAAATATGCATATATCGCTATCAACTCAAAAGAGGTACAACAAAACGCTAAGCTTCTACGAATAAATGAGTATTTTTCTCCAATTTGATTCCAGCTCGAGAATTCACTTCACTTTTACACTATTCGCAAATCGCAGTAGTTAAATAGCAAGCATGCAACTTATCCGTCAGGATCGCAATCTTCTACGCTGTTGTTCCGTGTCTAGTTGTGATCTGGTCACGGAGGACAGGGCGATGAAGATGGAGAGGACGAGTCCAGTTTATTGTTATTCTCTGGTGGACAACTACTGTTCGAAGTATCCGATAATGGTGTGTCAGGTGTTTTGGGAGATGTTCCATTACACGGAGTGATTGAATCGCTCGGTATCAGACCCTCCTTCATACGCTTCTTTTGTTTCATCCGACGATTCTGAAACCATATTTTCACCTGAAAGGAGGAAGTAACAGATTCTGTCAATTACAATTACACAAAATACTCGAGAAAACGTTTCGGAAGAAATTCCACAGGAATTCATCCATCAACCCAGGCACTTGTGCGTGGTTGGCGTTGTTGGAGAGTACGCACCTGAGTTTCATTCAGTTGTAAGGCAGAAGCTATTTCTATCCTTCGTGCTCTGGTTAGGTACTTGTTGAAATGAAATTCCTTCTCCAACTCAGTTAACTGCTTTGTTGTGAAGTTGGTTCGGCCCGCAGCTCCACCAACGCCAACTCCACCAGTGATATGATTGAGACCAAGCAGCGTGTTGTTCATGTGGATACTCCCCGTGGTGGGCGACACAACTCCTCCACTGCCGTTGTGGCTGTATTCGCTTCGGGTGGACACTGCAACAGGACAACATGAAGCATGATAATTAGAGTAGGACAGAAAGTCAGAAATATGAGCCAACTAAGTTATGATTGAAATTCCGTCTAATTAAGTAATTAACCCAGCCTAGCCTATGTGTGTGCGCTGTGACCATCGCTAACGAACGTGAAAATTAAAAAAAAATTGTCTCAAACACCAGCTGCAAAAAGTCTGTCACGACGAGCAAAACAACTTCAACGACCACACGACATCAAAACCTCGTTAATCAATTAAAATTTAATTTGATTATTTTATGCCCCATTTTTTACATTGCACGGGTGTCAAACTTCCCAATAACATACCTTTGATTCAGCATTCGAGAAGAGTGCTTTTTCATTCTACTGGCTGAAATTTTTAACTGAAATGAATCTTAGTCATTGCATCGCATCTAATAGCCGCAATTCCCAACTCGCCACCTTGTGGCGTAGCAAATTAATGCCCTACGCTAAGATGGCACATTTCTCTTCATCCATTTTGTCCCGGTATTCCATGCTTCCCTTTCATTGCCCCGTCCTGTACATTTTGATTTGTGAAAAGTTTTTTCTTTCTCGATCCTGTCAACTTGAAAGGCAATCCGGAGCGAACCCGTGCGCACCAGGGAAAACGTATTTTAATCTCATGCCTTCATGTTTTCCCAAATACATTTTCAATTACAGAATCCATTCGGTTCAGATTCCGACTCAAAGAACCACGTCGGACTCGGATGGACTTTGCACGAAAGTTTTTCATCTTGCCTGCCCGTCTGTCTATTATATCCCATCTTTCTCATCTTGTACAGTCTACGTCCACTGCTGATCTGGAGTTCCGACTTCAATGCAGTAAAACGAGCGTCCGTGTCCGCGCTTGCCTGCCTGGACAGAACACTGAATGGCCTAGCTACCTTCGCACGGGGCGAAACTGTACCCGAATCCACTGCCATATGTACAAAGTATTTTATAGGCTTTTACGTTTTCATTTGAGTGAGTACAAGAAAGCAGCCTGCCTGATCCTGAGAGAGAGTTTTTCGACATGGTTTTGGACCCCATCCATCATTCGCTTGGACAACGCGATAGTCAGAGTTTGTAATTCAGAGAAAACTATTACAATGGAATATTTTTTCTCTCCTTCGCCTGCCTCTCGTTCTACCTTTTATGTGAAATTACTACATGCGCCAGAGTACGGTAGAGTTAAGAGATACAAAGGGAAGAAAGAAAGAACTTCCAAACAGAAAATATGTTGGCTAAAAGCAATGCAATGCGCCACGCAAATGCAAGCAATGTGGAAATGACAGACACAAAGAATTTTCAGTAGGAGGCGAAAGAGCAAATACATAAATGGAAATGAAATGACTGTGGTTCCTCACGCTAAGGCCGCGACTGACAAACACATTTTAATTGTTGTAGTTAGATTAATCTTTAACACGGCCATCACGTCGATATTTAAGCATTTTTAGCATGCGCCGTTCTGTCGTAACATTTCCAAAGTCTAATCATTAATTTCGCATTTTAGGACATCACAATCGGGACCCAATCAAAGCAAATGATTGCAAATCTTTAAGCACAAAATCCCAACGAATAGCATTCATTTTGGTGTCCAGCTTCAGTCAAACTTGCGATAAATAATGCTAAGTACAAATTATTTGAATCAAAAGTAGTCTCACGTAGCAAGAAGAGGAAGTTCCCTTACTTAGTTTCTGAATCTGTTCAAGCGAAATCATGAATGGACGGCTGCGCCTGACGTCTTGGCCAGCATATGCAAGCTCGACTCTGCTTTTCCAGCGAAGAGATTATATCGGACTCGCACAGTGGACAAATTGAACCCAACGAGCGGAACCTCTTTCTCTGTACAGACTAAAAGTAAATTCGCTTCTCGCTTGCCAGGCAGCAAGAAAAGGAACATAAATAAATTGTCAGAAAAAGTTCCTTGCTGAATATTGAGTAAAAATCAGGTCACCTGTGCCACGATTTAATAATTCGATTAATCTTACAAAGGTTATAATTAAATCTGCGATTAAAGTTTCATTGCGCAGCCAAAATCTTTCCTGCATTTCGCCGCATTTTATAAAGATTGAGTAGATTGAATTGTAAAGTGCGGAAGAATTGCAGGATTACCACGCTACCGTTGACCAACGTCCAGTATTAGTGCGGCTGGACTGACCACGTAATAAAATATCTCCCCGACTTATCTTGACTTGACTTGACTTGAACGAGAACTCGAGAACGTACGACAAAAAGTTGCTCACATAGTTGATATGATCACTGCTGCTGCCGTATTATTAACTACTTCACAAGCATACGACCGACCAGAAAAATCGGGTTGTTCAGGATATACGGTCAGTATAAGTTTCTGCTTTATACTTTGAGTTTCTTATCTGCTTCGTCGTCAGTGCACAGTCATTTTTACGCGCTCGCGTAATATATGACACACTTTGATAACAGGCTATTACAACAGCTCTCCTGCACGCTGCAGCGACTACCGTGACTGGTGACTGTGGCTTGGCCGTGCACAAGTCAGGCAGCACGAGTCCAATTATTTTATTGATCTTTAAAGGGTTGAGTTCATACAGTTTAATAATCTCGGGCTTTTATTACTTTACATTCGCATGCAATGCACGCACAAGGCGAAAAACTCAAACTACAATCAAAGCTCTGCACGGACACTGAGCAAGAATGCAAATGTGTTGCTGGACACAGAAAAAACTGAAAACAGCAACAAACATAAAATCGTTAAGCCACAGCTTTCATATTAGCATACGAGCGGACTTTTATTTATATTCAACGCAGACTGCTCAAGACAAGGAACAGAGTTTTGCAATTTTGAGCCAGGCAACCACATATTTCTTATTTTGCATTCGTTATCAGTTGTTTACGCCATGGCTCTGCGTGAAGTCGAGTTCTTTGGCTTTTCTAGACTGAAAACTTGATTTAATCGCGTTTATTACCTGGTGATTAGAAGGCTCTATGCTCTCAAGCCAAAAGCTCCTGCATTGCACAGTACAAATCGCAACCCAGTCTTCCATGTTTTCAATTCCAAATGCCAACCCCATTTCCAAATCATCTTTGTGCCGTGCCATGCCGTGCCAGGCCATGAATACATTTTCCTTTTCTTCCAAGCACGCCCATGACACCCTGGGAGAAGCAGTGGTGACAAATGGCTGACAAAAGAGCTTGTTCAACAAATATTTCCTCTCTAAACAATTCTCCCGCTGTTTTCGTGGTCCTTTGCTTTGAAAACTTCCTGGTCTGCACCGCTCTATACTGTATTGTAACCATCAAATCGGATTACATGGATTTTAGAATTTCATGCCCCATGTTTAAGAGGATGACTTGGCAATTTTCTCCTTCTTTTTGGGTGTGTGGTACAAAGCTATGATCGTGATCTTTGAGCTTGTCATGATTTGTTCAGAACCCAGCCAAGGGATGTTTTCCACACATTTCGAAAAGCGATTATTTCTTTCATGAAGGGCGTTTCTACGTTTCCGATAAGGCTTGTAATTTATGAAATTTTCATACATTTTTTTTTATTTTCATAAATGTTCTGCTCAGAGTTAAAAATCGGGTTCTCGAATAAAGTAGAGGGAAACGCCGCTTCATATATGCTTGCATCAGAACGAAATGCAAGAGGACTCACAGGTTGACATAGAGATTATTGTCTCGTCATAGTGGTGACTCTTTGACGAATTTGTCTTTAGACATTTTTGACAGTTGCAAATTAGTTTGAAGGGTGGTCCTTGCCTCTTGATTTGACTTTATCTTCTTAGTAAGAATTTATGCAAGGTTGTCAAAGTTAAAATCAACAGATGCTGAACGAGTTAGTTACTACTAAAATCTTATCAGACCTAAAGTGGTTCTCGGCTCTTACACTTCGAAATTCCTATCCACCGCTTCTCTGTAGCATTCAACTTCGAATTCCGGCGAGAGTTGAACTATGCCTCGGCTTCAGCATACCGTTTCAAGGGTTTGCACTGACGTCGACTACTGACACAGAGACGGAATCCATTTCTCAAGGAAAGGAGCATAAAAGTCAATGAAAATTAAGCCCGACAAAAGAAACCTCGTGAGCAGCAGTCAGCGTCTGCGATTGTAAAAGACAATTCATGTCATCGTCGTTTTGTTTAATTGTAAATCATATCTCAATGACTGCCACTGCCTTTGCCAAGTTAAGCAGTTAAGACAAGACAGGGCAAGGCCCAAAAAGGTAGAAAGTAACTACAAGTAGCACTAAAGTGCTGTCGCTGTGCGCTGCTTGCTGCGGCTGTCAGAGGAAAATGAGTCAGGCAAAATGACGACATGACGCGATAATGCAAACGTTACTCAGACAAGTGACAATGAAATGATATTGATATCAACCATCAAAAAAATCCTATTTACAAGTACGAACGCACCCACAGACAGACAAACAGGCAGCTTGAGCCAGATAAAATGAAGCATGGAAGTAGGTTCAGCTCTGACATGAAAAGTTGGACGAACATTTATATTACGAAACGAATGCAAAACAACAGATTTGATTAACACTTTGATAATCGAGGATTACAAGATCCAATGGCGAATACTGCGAATAGTAGCTTCGCGCTCGTGCACGGACTGTTTCATATGCAAATTGATTTGACAAACCCAAGCACTTTAAGCTGAGAGCAAGCGACCAAGTGTCCAAGCACCTGATTTTTCCAGTTTTCTGAATTTTGTAATTGTTTTCAGCATAATTTTATCATTATGAGTAAATATACTTTCGGCCAACGGAGTGCTTACGTGATGCAGGTGCGTCTGAAGTCTGATAACTGATTGACATCATAAACACGGACTATTTTTGCTTTGGCACTTGAAAACTTGAAACTCATTCTGCACTTCGCGATAATTTAAGTTTAGCCTGTGAGTTAAGTTTGCGGTCGATGTTACATTGTGTGTGAATGCGGCCGCGTGCAGCCTTTTGATCATTAACTTTTGGACCTTTGGTGGACTTAAGCACCACGTTTTGTAAATAGTAAATAGCGCGTTTTATGCGTTTTCAATTCTCAAATCAAGAGCACAAGTACCATGAAGTTGATGCGCATATACGTTCAGCCGGAATCTGCGGATGTGCATCCTTAATTCAAAGGATGCTTAATTAAAGCCTTAACAATTGAAAGAAATGCTTACCTTGTGGGTACGGTGGTTTAGGAACGTTTCTCTTCACTTGCATCCATTTGTAGGTTGGAACATTAGAGTTTGATGGCTGCTGCTGTTGAGACAAAGACGGTTCTTGCTTAAAATCTTGCAGCCCACTCCCGTTAAGTGTGCTGTTGCTGGTTCCGCTAAGATTGTGTGGATGTTGCAGGTTGGGTTCGGTCTTAATGAAGGGAACGTGCTGCTGGTGTTGCTGAAGATCACCTGCACTGACACCACCATTGAGATCTAGCCGTAAAGGATCTACTCCAATTATTGTGTTGTGGCTGCCATTGATGCCAATGTTGTTACTGTGATGGTGGTGCAGGTGGTAATGGAAGTTATTTGACGGTGGGATCAAGTTACTTCCGCCACTGATATTCTGTGAATTATGAGATGCCGAATGTTGATGAGCCAGAAGTGACGCTGAGGATGCCGTAATTGGTGAAGATGACATGAGACAAGAACTCTGATTTGCGGGGTTGCTCGCGCTGCTGACCGCGCCCGGAGAATTGTTGGGGTTGTTGAAATGGACTACACTTCCATAAGTGGCTGATGCCGAAGACATTTCGCAGTGGTTCAACTGATGCTGAAGATGCTGATTGTGATGCTGGAAGAGTTGCGGTGGAGGAAGCAGTGACAGATTGCCGTGACTGTGGTCAGCAACCCCGTCATTGCTGTTGTTCCCGCTTTCGGTGCTGTTGCTTCGGCTATCTATGCCATTCACGTTTTGTGATTTGGAAAAATCGTGAAATTGATGGTGGCCGTACAAATTAGCCGAAGGTTGGTGGCCATACTCGGGTGGAGTGACTGAGGTCGGGTGGGCTTGGTGGAGGTGAATGGGATCTGGTGTGATAATCTCGTAGGGTGGCGGTGGGGCATGATGATACAGCGGATGATGGTACCCGTGGTGGGCAGCCGCCTGATTGTATGCGCCAGCATTTGTTGTGTCTAAATTGGTGTAGCTGAGCCCATCAATTCCCACTAGCGACTCATTTGAAGTCGACGCGGAAGTCGAGAAACTGCTGCTGTAGTAATCGATCGCTGAACCGGCCGAATTCGACTGGGGATGATGACTGTAGTACGACGATGTCGTCGACGGGACCGGAACCGGCGGTGAGGAATTTGAGAAACTTGCTGAGCTCGAGGTGGTCATTGCCAAAGGTGAACTGCTGGGACTATTTCGGTGAGAATGTTGGTGCATGTGGTGTTGCGGATGCACAAATTCACTAGTCGGTGGAGATTCATTTGATGATGATGAGTAGTAATTAGCCTGGCGATACTGAAAGAGAAAATTGTCATGAACCGAATGAGGGTTTGAGGACCTACAACGATTTTCGATATACTGAGGTGTGTTTACTTGTTGGTGCACTGTCATTCCTCCTGCAGTGGCAGCAACCGGGTTAGATAGTCCATAAATCATGCTTGACGATGAACTCATTCCTTCGTGGCCGGGGTTTGGAACTTTCTAGCACCGACCCCAAGCAAGAACTGATTTCTTATACAATACTTACTCGCACTTCACATTCATTTTCATTGTTTGTAAAGGTTCGCAGTTCACTTGAGTAGTGCGTGTAAAAATGGCACTCGCCAAGATAAGTCAGGCGACTCCGTCCGGGTCCACGCCTCTTGTGAATGGTCGCTGGTATATGTGCTCAGCTACAGTTCACTGCATCGGTTCAAGATGAAATGATTCACTTAGTGATTTCGTGATCTGGTCGTGCATGTAATTGTAACAGAGCATTCCAATGATTATCTCTCGTTCGCGACTTTGGTGATCCTGAAGAATTCTGGTTACTGTCCATTCACTTTTATCGACAGAGCCTAATTCGTAGCCAGTCAAGCACTGCAGAAAAAGCGCGTGGTTGTATTTACTTTTTTCAGGTGAGAGCTTTCCCAATTAAACTATTGTTAAACAGAGTAACGGCACTTGCCACTTTTCGTGACATGTTCAAGTGCGAAAACGAACACACCTCAAAGCCAATCCTAGCCGTGCTGACAGTTACATAACTAGCACGTCAAATCGAACACCAATCAACTTGCATAGGATGATTCAATTTCCATGCGGCTGTCCCGTGCAGTCAAAGTGATTGGAACTTCACAGCTCAGCAACAAGTGCGAACGCGTAATTAAGTATTTTTAGTAATTGTTGATATGAAGTTCACGTGCTGGTCACTCGCGGCCCAAATGAATGAAAGAATGCAAATGATGAGACTACGTGAGAATTTCGACGGTCGTACCATACCTTGTTGAGATTCCACGGCGCTGTTTATGGCGACGAATAACAGCGTGCTTACACTCAGGAATTCCAAAGATTCTAATTCCGATGACGCAACTTTTATTTGAGTCTCCAGCACTACACGGTGGCACAAAGTCGGTAATTTCGACTGCGTTTCTTGACTTTTGAACTCACACGGCACGACAAAAGATAAAGTGAGATTTTTCTCGGGTGCGAGGCAGGGACCAAATGAAAGCAGCTCTTGCTCTTTGCTCGTCCTATTCTTCGTGCTGGCTACGCTTTTCTCTCGCAGGCGAAGCACCAGTACTGGTTCATCCGTCACTCAGGCGAGAAAGACGAGGCTCTAGTGAGTTTTGGGTGCTCCACCTTCCAAACACGTAAGCCAGTCTTAGCTACAACTCTGCAGCCAAAAAATCCAATCACACTGCCAAAGGGCAGTAACCATTTTTTGCAGAAACACAATAGTGCTTTGGGACATGATCCCATCCTATTCAGGCAGGCTGCTGTACTGAACGCGCACTCTTGGCTGAGGCAGAGGGATTTTAGTTCCTCAGTTTTAACTTTCAATACATCCTGCCGTGCCATGCCATGTCTGCCTTGAAAATGAATGCTAGTCATACTAATCTATAATATGCGAAGTGCTTACTTGCGGGGTATCTTAATGGAATGAAATCGAAACTAGCATTAAACTGTCGTAATGCGGGCGGTAAGCAGTATTCACAATGCAATTATATTTCTTGGAGTCCCTGCTATCTTTTAATTGAAAGCTGTTTTTGGAAGATTTAAACAACTTTTTAGCGTTGATGCTCGGAGAAGTCTTTCACGAATTTAACTGACTCACATTGCTCGAGGTTACTCTGAATCAAATCAGAGGCAGTTACAATTTTTACCGTAAAGAATTCTGGTAATTCATAATGATCGAAATATCAAAGCATTTATCGAATTTCTAGCAGTTCCTGCTTGTGAGGTGAGTTAGGCGATCTTAAAATACACGCTTTCATATTCAACTGTGTAAAGCAAATCAGCGGTGCTTGAATTACTGGAAATGAAATGAATGCCGCAGATGTAATTTGGACAGGCGCACTGAAACTGAAACGGAATCCTTTCTTCCGTTGTCCCGTCCATCGCAGTACGGCACTTTACAGATAAAAAACGTGGCACGCTGAGACAACAGCAGCTGGCTTCAACCAGGCATTGGCCGCACATGATACGATGATACCTCAATTTATTCTGGGTTGACTCTCTCCTATTTAATCCCGGAGCCTGAAATGTACATGACTGCATTTTTAACCCGATCCAGTCTTCTTGCAAAGCTTGGAGGACTTGAGTAGTGCACCGTTTTAAGTTTACTTTTCATTTCCTCCCCTGCGCTGATGGAAAGGATGCTTCAGAGAGATATCAATTTCAGCTTCTATTCTACACGCTTCCAATCATGCAAAGTAAACAAAAGTGTACGCCTCGCTCAAGCAGCCGTTTCAAAGTTCAGAAGGTTTGTGCAAGCGCTGTAACTTGTAATTAACCCATGCATCGTTCCTTCTCCTCACATTTCCCAACCCAGTCGGAATTTTTTTTCCATTCAACTATAGGTTGAGATTTTGAATATCGCCAAAACTCGTATAAAAAGTCCGATTCTAACGAATATGAATTTGCTAGAAGGATTGGAGGTTGTAATTTACTTTAGAATCAAATTGAAAGCATGAAGCAAAGAGCTTCCGGTTTAAATGTGGTTGTCATTCGTGAACTGACAACAGCAGCACGCGCTACGCCGACTAATTTGTGAAGAATTGAAAATTGAAAATGGCGCAGAGGTTTAGCCGTACCAATGCACGTAAAAGCAGAGCGGCCCATCCATGAATTGCGTGTACGCAACAGACAGCCTCTTGAAGGGTCTCCAGTGAATTGTGTGTAAGTATTTTATGGATAGCATGGGCAGAATTCTTGGAAGCAAATTTGATCAATTAGAAGCAAAATGATAAGTTTTCACTGATTGTGAATTTCCTGGCCTTTTAACAGCAGAAAATAATGCAATTTCATGTACAAAAATAATTTCCCCAGCCTCCATTCTGATCTAACAATCTTGCACGTGCTTTTTCGTGTATTTTAACTCATGGTTTGAACGAAAGTCAGGCTTTCACACAGAGTACTCTGAGTAAAAATCTGCGAGACTCCCGTCCTTGCGCATCGTAACAAATATTGCGATGTTGAGCATCATGTCCCATCATTCGCATATATCAAATTTTTGTGAAGACTTGTCCCGGCAAGTCTTCCACATTTAAACCAAAAGATAAGCAGGCATTAGGTCATACTTCAAGGTGAAGTCAGTCAGGGCTTCGTTGTTGTTGATTGAACAAGTATTGTTGAATTATGTTGACCTGTCCTGGCCTGACTTTCTGAGCATTTTGTGACTCATTTTGGAGTATCTTCAAACTCGCGATCTAAATTGCTTTAAAAGATGCATGTGCCGAAAAATAAGGTTATAAGAGGACGAGCAAGGGAGAATCAAGACGACGAAACTTTCGTGTTGACTTAACTAAAAAAACGCAGACAATGAAATTTAAGACAATGACAAAAGAACGACAATCCAGCTAATGGAGAAACTAAACACGTGTGCACTCACTAGTGGACTGCATGCAAGCGCTGAAACCTCATACAATTTATATTTACAGCAGATCATCTTCAATGTCAACAAAGGGTTCGCGTAAGTCTGGACCCTTTGTCTTGAAGATGTCGACAATCGACCTCATTCTTGATTTACACATCTTCACCAAGGGTAATCATACCTTTAATACTTTAAGCCTATAAGGAGGTTCGTCGCGATTACTTAATAGCTTTCAGACGATCCTTGCATGAGAACGAGATCCGGAGATCTCGTATCTTTCTAAATGGCCAGTTTCGACTGACTTTCGCCTTGTGGGGTCTCCTCATAAGTCTGACATTTGACATACTCCGTTCGAAAAGACAATCAGATACAGCCTGACACCTTCCTCCAAACCAGAACTCACAAGAACGAGTGTTGTCGTGCTTATTAAATCGTGAGTGATACAATTATTATTATTAGACCGTCATAAGGGCGTTCAAAACACAGCATATTCAACATTGTTCGCATTCCACGTCCATCCAATTCCCAATGCCATTTATTGTTTGTCTCGCGTGTGCAGAGTTGCAGAGCAAACACAGTTATATTGTTGTTTAGTCCTCTGTCTCTACTAAATACGTGAGTAAATGGACTTCAGCCACCACGCCCATATTTGTTACAGTTCTTGACGTGAACGGACATCGACATCAAGCGACTGAATATCACTTATCTCCTTCAATGAATGGACGGACGACCAAACAATTACAGTATTACAATATTTTGTGTTGTTGACTTTTGGGCACGAGCACGAAACCACTTTCTTTTTCTTGTGGTCAATTTAGAGCCCTACGATAGTCAAACGGATTCAAGAGACGCAAAAGGACAATGAAAACAACAGTTATGAATTGGCATGTTTACATTACACGTTTCTGCCTGGCTGACTGAACACTGAAGGGACAACTTCATAAGTGTAGGATTAACGTTTCGAACGCTGTTCACTGTGCTCGATTCTACCCTGTAACGTAACTATCTCCTTTTAGGCAAGACAAGAATTGAAGAGGGTCTCAGTGACAGGAGAGTGAAATGGATACGGACATTTGAGGACCAGAAATCAATCGAGTAGATAATCAATGTTTGACAAGGCAGTGTAAAGTAAAGGGTGGACTAGACTGGATTTGACAGATTTGACTTGGCATGCTGGAGTGTTCGCATGCAAATGAGTGGAAAATGGACAGTTCACATTCCAGAATTGACAAATACTCGATTCAGTTCAGCATGACAGGAATTCGAGCGCTGGCACACAATTCACTATGAACGGAAGCAGTTAACATGCGGCGTCTCAGTGCCCGGTCGAAGTACGCAATACCCGATAGTCGATATTGTCAGTGTGGATTAGCTGTAATCTTTTGATCCGGCAAAGAAGAGTAATTTAGATGTAATAGAGGGTGAGAGCGAGAGTGAGCACTGTTGAGCCAGTAGCCTGTAGTCACAGTCAGCAGAAGTACCGAGGAAAGAGTTAAAATATAGAACACGACACCATCACGCACTGCACATCATGCACTGGCTTGGCTCTCGTGGACGTGGACACGGTTGGGCTCGGGTCGCAGTTCGTAATCGCTGGCACCTAATCCATTCCAACTCTTGTCTCATCAGTCACTTTTTTGGTGACAGAAATGTTGTCGAAAAACAAATAAAATGGTAAACCGCGGAGCTAATTTAACACCAGCAGCAGCAGAGAAGAGAAGTCTGCCTAGCATAGCGCAATTGAGGCTCTGTGCTCTCTTAATTTAATATACGACTTGCTTTTTATTGAGCAACAACAACACGGGCTAAGAACAAGATAAAATTACTTGAGGCTGGAATAGAATACGAAATTAGAGCAGAAGTCGTCAATCAGTCTCAGTTTGGGGTTCTTTCGTCTTTCACAATTTCCACGGCCACATTTGTGAATGACACATCGTCTTCCAAGCAGTGAAACCCTTTCGCCCTCGCATAATTGCAATAAGTTACCCTTTCCTCCGGTATCGCATTTTCATCCCTTTCCTTAATCCCGTCGTATTTCTTGGCTTGGAATCATTTCCCCACGAAGACTGAATGAGGACACGAGATGTCTTTCGCCTTGATGTCAACTTGGACAAATTAATTAAACACACTTTACTTATGTGTTTATAAGATTCCGAAGTAATGGGCATTTATTGTACGCCAGGACGCGAGGTCACAAAAGTGGCTCGACCGATTACGAATCGAATATTGGATCGGAGGTTCAGATAACAACGCCATGTCGTGTGCGATCTCCTGCAAAGTTGAATGTACATGTAAGTAATCGTAATTTCACAACCCGTGATTTAATTCCTGTGTCCGTGACCCTTTCTGTTCATGAATGTAATATTGCGAAATATTTAAGTGAATAAGAGCACGGCACGGCAATCTCAACACAACTTGATTGCACGAAGTATAGCAGAGCACGCCGACGGCGAGTGGCTGCCTACGTAAATATTGTTTCGTGGTTTCTGGTCACGTGCCTTCGGAGCCCGAAAGAGATTACTACGAGAGATAGAAATTGTAAAAGTCAAGCGGGGACGGGGAGTCATTACCTTCGCATGCAACTTACCTGTTCCGATTATTTTCACGAGAATGCTCTTATCAACCTAGAATTTAGTACGCGGCTAAACGCTTGCTTGAGTGTGAGTTCGCAAACAGTAATTTTGAAATAAACGCTTTAATCCACCCACTTTCCTACATAAAACTTGGTTTTCGTGTAGGAACTCCGAAACTGTGCTCGTCGAAGAAAATTAATGGACTTTCCCACTCCCCTTTTAAATACAGGCTGATTCTTTCACTTGACAAAGGTGAGGCGAATTGAAGCCTAATAATAGCAAGGAGCGTACGTGCGTCAGACGCCTGGCACGAGGCCTTGGAGTAGGAAACGGAAGAAGTCCTTCATAAAAAAGTGGGCCATTTGTGAACGCAATTGCACTGTGCATTATCGTGATTGAGTTCAAATGAGATGGGAAAGTTATTCGGTTTACTTGTTCCATCGTTCACCTTTCTAAGAAACTAGCGCTGATAGACAAGATGGTAATGGACTAAATGAACATACGTACTACATATAGAGGTTGCATTCCTTCCCAATAAAACAACAACTCAAATGACTTTTTGGTTACCAATTCTTGAAAGGTTTACTTGATGGTTCGTTCTACAAGTTTGGTTGAGAATTCCGGATTTAATTCAACTTTTGAACAACGGACAAAAAATTTGTTAAAAAATCGGTTCTTGCATAACCTAAAGTCGATTCGTGTTGCTTACAACTCAAACCTCTCACATTGGATTGTGTAATTAATACACATCATGTTTTTGTTTCAATTTACATACTCAGATTAGAAATGGCGAAATTTGCATTTTGTTTCAATTCGTTTCATGTCACAACAATTTGCAGTGCGTCGCCTTCCTGGTTTCGGGTGCTGGTGCTAAGAACGCGATATTCAGATTGTAATTTGTACTGTTACGATGTTATCAGTTTTCCACGTCAGGTGTTACAGTCGCATGGAAATTTTTTTTGTGACTGACTGTATGCTGATAAATTCAACTTAAGTAAAGTCATCGAGATGTTTCTACCACTAATTACGCTCAGCTCCAGCATTTGATAAGCTTGTCCGCATAAATTGCGTTTGTTACCTGAAGCGCTTACTGGGAAAGGGAACACGGTTCAGTAATTGATTTACGATTGGGACGGACGGACAGCAACAGCAAGGCAGGTCTGTGCAGCGGTAATAATGATGTAGCGTGGCTGTGGTGTGGTATCAGAACGAGAGATAGGGAATAAGAATATCAGAAAGAGAGGAATCAACTGTCACTTTATATTGTTAAAAGTTTTTGATGCTGTCACTTTGTGACAACGTTTATTCATTCTCGTCTCCTGCCCGTACTAGATACTTGAAATGACAACTCCAATACTTGTGGTGGTAATCGCATTGTGTTCTGGGAACAGAGAGCGTTAGCTTTGGACGTGGGCATCGGGCTTTCGAGCAGCTTTCCTCGCATTGACCACACTTTTAACAATTTCGCTTGCAGCCACACGTTAAATTATGAATTCAATAAGTACAGCTACTGCAGTGAACGCGCAAACTAGTTGCCTGCTATTGACTTTGACTCGCCTTTCCAAATTCTTCAAAACAACAAACAAAATCTTCAATCGGACAGCAAAAGTATTCGATTTTTTGTTTTCACGTCAATCCTGCCTTTTTTGTCAAATGATATCATATTTACGAGCGATCATGATCTGAGATCTGAACAAAGAAGGAGATGGCACGACACAGTGAGGCCTATGACGATAAAGTATTCAAATTCCTATTCAATGCGATTGCGATTCTTCTTCTTCAGTCTATGGCTACTACGATTCTTTGATATTTGATATGCCATTATCTTCTCAAGTGAATCATAGAAACTCAAAACGACAAGGCATCTTGTGCTCGTACAAAGTAGTCGTGTAGTATTAATGTGTGATTGACATCATACTTTAAGGATGCGATGTCGCACGCACGCAGGAATGGCCTGCCCTGCCTCTGCCGTCTGCTTACGTTGCATGCACAAAATGACAAAGTAAATACCTGTGAGTTTCTCCACGCTCCAACCTTCATGTCATGTCAATAGTTAAATTGAACTTGAACAGTGACTTTTTCCTTTTCTTTTATTCAAGTCGAATATCAGAGTTTGTCACTCAAATTATGAATAAGTAGTCAAATAGTTGTCAGGTGATGGTCTGGCTAGACTTGGGCATGATCTCATTCTTTCCTGGGGTACTCCATGCGTGCTTGGTTATTGATCTTCTTTGTGACTATGACTTAAGGCCCATTGAATTCTTAGGCGACTTTTGCAAGGCTGATTTGCATCGTTCGGCATAAAATTCAGTACTCAGAATAAAGTCGCCTCTTTCAAGCGGAATAAAAAATAAACTTTGCACTCTCATTACACGGAAATTCTCATTCTGCGTCTCCTCTTTTATCATTTCATTATTGAAAAGTTTTCACGCAGAAAGTTTGGCATCTCTTAAAAGCAATCGCAATGAGCAACACATTCAATTTAAAATTTGAACATTTTTACTGCGTCAAAGTCGGGACTCGAGCGGGCCCAACACTCAGCCTTTTATTTTGGGGCTTGACTCCGTTCCCTAACAGAACTTCGTTTGATATTTTCTGCCTGTGCTTGCACTCGCGCTGTGTTCTCTTGTATGCGATGTTTATGGGCTTTAGACTTGGAGTACCAGAATCAAGGCTCGTGTGCTCTTGCAGCGATACACGAACGCGAGTGGAGAGTCACGCAACCGGGTTAAAATTGCTAGACATCGTTCGGCGTGCGACGAAGCCTGGGAAAAGAAGTTTGCAAAGTCGAAAGTCATAATCACAGAGAATTCTGGAGATTGTGCAGATAATCACAACATTGTACTGGGTACACGGCAAAAAATAGAAAAATGCGATATGGACAAAAATGTGCTTGTTGACTTGACTTGGCTTAAATTGCAGGCAGTGCATGTTAAAGAGAGGAAAGTTATTGCGAAATTCTCCCTCGTAATAATACAGATATTAGCACCAAGCCACGCAAGGCGCGTTACTTGTGTCTGGTGTATGGAAATCTTTGAGGAAAGGAACGGGAAGTGAAAGCAACCGTGGCGCTGTCGTTACTTACGTTAGCTCTCTCGCTCTCTCATTGCACTGTCGCTGTGGTCAGGCGAGTGGAGTCATGAAGCGCGTTGCATGCCAAACGAAACGAAGTTGACGCGTGCTCTTTGCCTTGCTTGGTTAGAGTTGTTAGAAATCAGAATGATCATTTCACGCTGTGAATTTCAAGTCATGCGACCGTGTCATGCAACCCTCGGCATGTAAATTAAATGTGCCCAAACTTTCCTCTAATTAAAAGGATATCTCTCGGGAGAATCGTTGGCAACTTTTGCGCTTTGAATGGTTTCAGTGTGCCAATTCTGGTCAGTCTGGCGGCAGCCAGTTTGGTTTATGGATTTTAACGGATTATGAGCTGTTGAATCGGTTGCGTTAACTGGCTGAACTCGATGGCTTTGAAAGTGGGTAAACTCGAAACTAGCACGGCCTCAAGATGTGTCGCCCTTCTACCTTCGCTGACCAATGCAAGTGCAAGTGCACTCATCCTTCAGAATGTACCGAGTCGTGCCGAGAAAAGAGGTTCCGAAATTAAGAACAGTCTTGACCAATCCAATTAAGCATTGAGACTAACTTGTCCTATTAACAATATGTCAGCAATAGAATTATTGGGTCAGATGTTTTCAATCTGCGGAAGAACAGTTTCAGGATCCGTCATTCTGATTCTGAAGTCGAAAGAAGGCAAGTCAGAAAATTGTGGACGCCGTGCTGTTGGAATTGCTTTTATTAAGTAAAGTGTTCGAAATTATAGTTTGACTGTGGGAAGAGATGGGAATTTCACGAAGGTTAAACATTCTTTTAGCAGTTAAACTAACGCTAATAGCGATCGCATTTGGAAATGCACAATCAGCGATACCATCATCTGTGTCGAATGCAACATCTCGCCTGATGGACAATAAACTGGTTCAAAATATTCTGTCGGCGACAGAGGCCATAACACAACTGGCAAAACCAGCACCAGCAGCTCCGCCACCTGCCATCGCGGATCAGAAGATGGCTCCCAGCGGTGGCAACTCGGTGACAATCAGGGACATGCTGAAAATGCTGGAGGCACAGAACGCCAAGTTTGGGGATTCCTGCGACACGGCTGCATGGACTCAGCACATGAAACCGATCTACGATGCACTGAATGCAGGCAACGTGGCTGAGCAGGACAAGAGGAACAACGCGTTTGCGATGGCGATTTTGAAGGACCACAGCATCATTTCAAAGGTGTGCCTTTCGGCGGCACACATCATGGAATGCGCGGGTGGGACGTGCCAATGCCTCTCGAAGCTGCCGGCTGATCTCAAGTACGCATCGGACATGTGTGCCAAGGCAAGTGCGGAGAACCGGAGCGACGGCGGTGCTGGCGGAGGTGGACTCGCTGTCGTGATGGGCTTCATACAGAATTTGTTCTCCTTTGCAACTGGACACAGCGCGAGATGTGTTGGACAAGTAGGCACCGTTTTGTTGTCGCTGACTGCGGTGGCAGCACATTATGCAATGTTCAAGAAGTAAAATGACAGACTTAAAGCAAACGTTTTGTTGTATTTTCGAGTAGAATTTACGTGTATAAATATTTAGACAAAGCTATACACGGGAGTCGAGCACTACGTCGTAGTTGTAGTTAGGCAATAAATCGTCACGAATGAGTTTTATAACCAGGAAGCAAAAAGCTTTCACCACGTACACGTACGTTTCTGTTATTTCTGTCTAGACCCATAATAAAATTCATAGCTTTACAATCTTGGAATTATGCAAGATTAGCTTTACTCTTGTGTTTACTACTGTGTCGGTCCGTAGATTGGATTGCCATTGCCCATTGCGGCATTGCATGTTTACATCCAAGTCCCAGTGTGTGGTACGGCTCTTAATTGTTTTCGGGTACAAATGACGAATTCTTATGGGCTGGTCGTCTAATTTGGTACAATAAATAGGCCAATGCACTGACTCGTAAGTCATTCGCTCTTTTGTCTCCAAAACCAAAGTCGCGTTTCGCATTTCACATTCATGCTACCTGCTCGTAGTCTCGTAGTTACGAGGCTAATTTCCAATGGAACATTTCGGTATGGTATGAAAGGCGAAGGCGTGTGCAGCTCTTTCGATCAACCGATTAAGAAAGCATTCAGACCTAATCTTGAATGAACAATGCAAATGCACAGCATTCGCGTATTGATTTAGCAATTACAGGAAGCTTTTATACCATAGGTCATGAACCCTAATGAGTTTTGACGACTGGAGAAAATTTACATGACCAAGATGAATTCAGTTCCAAAATGAATTCGAACCGAGTCGGACGTGAAACGTGAGGTGAAACTTTAGGCAGGTTTGTTTACCATTGCAATATTTGCAATTTCTAACAGATAACATCTACTCAAGTTAGTTTGCAACTCGAGATGGATAGAGTGTATTTGGTCCTGATCTTCGTGACACTTGCATCAGCTGCAGCCGCAACCATCACAGTTCGCACCAAATTCGGTAACAACACAATTAAGCTGGACCTACTAACCGAACTGGGTCGAGCAATCAAAGCAGAGTCCCAGAGCCGGCCAATCACAAGTGACAGCGGCGGTGCAGCTCGGAAGACGACCGACTTCGACTCTCTGCTTCTTCTAACCAGACAGATTAACGGCCGAGTGGGTGACAACTGCTCTCGGGACGACTGGTCCAGGCTAGTCAGGCCAATCATCGAGGAGTATACGAATCGAACGAAGACAGGCGGCAGTAAACACACGATGACGACCCTGAAGAACGAAGTACTGCAAAATAATGAGACACTGCAAGGAATCTGCCTCTCACAAACGTATTTGATGGAGTGCAACGAAGTGTCCAAGTGTCAGTGCTTGACACCAGGCGACTACGGGCTCGATGAGGAGTACGTCAAGTGCGACGCGATGGGGATGCCGCTGGTGCTGAGCACTTTCCATATTCTGGCGCTTCTAATTGGTAGATATTTATTCTAGAAGTTGATAGGCGATCGAGACTGTAGCTCAGTTTACCAATTAGTATTCAGCATTCAGCGCTTCACTTATCTTACGACATTTGACCTTTGTGCTTATTGTTTTACTCAGTTTATACTGCATACTCAAAATAAATTGTTATTGTTATACAACTTTTGACGACTTGACGTGGTATGTATGTACGATTCAATAAACCAGAAGTTTCACCCTTGCATTGCCTCTTGTATTATGACGCATTTGTGCTTTTATTGTTTCCTATCTGTAAATCTGAGCGGAGCGGTCGATCTACTTAATCTAATCGATATGGATTATTTCTCGCTCTCACTTTCCCATGCCAGGAGTTCATGTCATGCACTTGTTGTTGCTCCCAGCTCGAGTTATTACTTAATTTGAGTCAGCATTGTGGCACCGCACCGGGCAGAGATGGAATCAGCAGAAAACAAAGCACAACAGCCGAAGACAATGCTTACGCTTTGCTCTGAATCTGTAAACGCCTGGCTTGACTGACTTCTGACTTGGTAACCTGCACCAGCACAAGCATAATAAATCCACTCATATCATAACATTTGGCTCCCTCCTGCTCCCGCTCGCGATCGCATTCGCGCCGCGTTCACATCCATGAGTACGTTTGTACTTAATAAAATATCAAAATCATATTACGAGCTTTATTTCGTTCAGCCGTTCAAGTTTATTAGATTCCACTTGCCGTTGTTGTCGTTGTTGCTGTTACTGCGTAATGCGATTACATTACGAGGCGAGGTCGTGAGCGCAATTCGCATTGCTCGAAACCACTTCACCTGAAATTATGGACACGGACCCACCTAACCGATACTGGCCGCGTCCTCGTCCGTGTCTGCGCACGGGCTTTGTGATGTAATAAAATAATGATATGCTTTATTACTTTAATATTTTGGGTCTTTCCTCGCTGATGCAATACGCTTGACTTGGACTTGACTATTTATTATGAATCAATAAGAGCCATCGTCGTGCTGCATGATGTTGAGCAGCCGCCGCTGCCCCACGAGCATGGATTTTTATTACGGAACCGGTCTCGGTCGCAGTCCTCACATTTTCATCGCACAGCGTAGCAGAATATTTGTTTCCTCTCGTTCACACGCGATTCAGGTAAACGTAAACAATAATGCACCGACACAGGTAACTCACGGACTGGGAGAAAATATGCGGTTCCCTCTTTAAAATGTCAAATACCCGGAAGTAATGAAAGTGAAAGAGACGAGGAAAGTACGGAAAGCTGCACTATGGCATTATAGACAGAAGTGTGCCGGCACCGGAATAGAAACAGCAGTATTAAGCTTTTGTATTCATGAGAACGAAGTATAAAATCACTCCGGAATTTTAAGAGCAAAACTTTAATTTTTGTGGCGATGTAATTAAACTGAATTGATATGAGTTTATTGATCGGGTGAAATCTCGGCGTCGAGTTCATAGTGCAGGCAGAAACACATTCCACAGCGAATTTCAAGACTGTAACAAGGAGAAGCGTTTGCATTGAAACGGTCGCAACGATACATGCAAGAAGTATGTGTGATGCACGACGCGACCGACGGCGACCTACGCTGAGTTTATGTGGAGCAGTTTTGGGGAGAAGGCACAGAGAAATTGTCAGTAATGAAATAAAAGATGTGCGCGTGGTGAATGAGTGCTGGCTGTATTCACGCATTCACGGGTAGGAGAAAGAGCAGAGTTCAGAGGATGGAGAAAAAAGAGACA
Source organism: Mesaphorura yosii (assembly GCA_009869945.1). NCBI lineage: Eukaryota > Metazoa > Arthropoda > Collembola > Poduromorpha > Tullbergiidae > Mesaphorura > Mesaphorura yosii. Next base: position 68,625 of record WIXG01000209.1, read on the forward strand.
AAAACCTGAATTTCTGGAAATGTGGAGTAATCCATCAAAATTAAGTGTCATTATCGATTAAGCCAAGATAAGGTATACGAGTACGATGTGCTAGAATAATGTATGCCAGTGCAGGGCGGACAGACGAGACCAGGCAAGGCCAGGCTTGTGTTTCGTACATGTGTGTGAATGGCAGACCGTGTCAGCGTCAGCTCAGACCAGCAAGTAACTTCTCTTCTTGCCAATATTGCATTTTTCTGGCTGTTCTGATCAGTCCAGTCCATGACTTTACCGCACCACACATCCAGTACGGTATTCGTAGAAGAAAATGAAATTCATCAACACAATAGCGTGTGGGTCCAAATCAACTTCAAAGAGTTCCTAAATTTTGTGGTTGACTCGGTTGGTAAACTTTTCATGAATATTCCGCTCTTTGCTGTTCATTCATGGTGGCCGAGAAAACGAGTGTAAACTTGTAACCTTCTCTTACGCTTAGCGTTAGCAAGATGATCAATCGGACTCTTGGGAGATGATTGAGGTAAACAAGTGAGGTCAGTTAAAAGTCGGTAATGAATTTACGCTAAGCGTTTTCGCTGCGAAGCCAAAGTTTTCATGCCTCCTGTGGTCAACAATGGCAGCTGTATGAACCTAATGCCAATAGCATTGGAATAGCGCCTCGATGTCACTCATAAATTCAGCAATCCGAGATGCGTGTTATTGTTCGTTCACACTGTTGCTTGTTGCTTGTTCGCAATAGCAAATTAACAACGCGAGAAAAAGAGAAGAGAAAACAAGGAAAGAAGCTTTAAGAAGAACTCCGTCCCAAAATTGTGTTTAGATGGAAGTATTCGTATTCGCTATTATGTCGGTTGTCGATTGGATCCTCAGTCGCAGCGGCACAGCAGTCACATGTGTGATACTTTCAGGCCTCCGCTCCGCTCCACGAACCATCAAGCGCACACGGATGTGAATGCTGCATGGGTTCATCGAAGAAAAAAATACATAAAATTGACACCAACAAGACAGATCACTTTTATTGTACATTTTTCTACTCTCGTCACACAAAGTTTTTCTTGGATCTCTCAGCCGTAATATAATTTGGTCCGAGGAGTCAGCCATTCTCCTCGGAACACATTTCGTTCTCCTGCCTCCTTTGTTCACTTCAATTTCGCGACCAGACATAAACTAAACAATAATGGCGAAATGACAAAGTTTGGATGAAAAGTTGAGCATTGTCACCCTGTATGTAGCAAGAAACAGATACCCTTCAGGCTCGCTAACTCGGATCGACTTACCTTTGTGAGTTGCTTATAAATATTCCCTTTCGCGAATATATTCAAGGGCTCCAACTTTACCAGGAACAAGTCAAGAATTGTGAAACGCCAACCACACCACCGTCATGCTTAAAATACCAATGTTAAATTAAGTTGCTCTGAATAGATTCTTGATGATCCGTAAAGTGTAATTTTCGCGAAAGATCAATTAAGTTTTGTTGATTCGTTCTGTTTGTGCAATATGCACTTAACCACCACCGTCGTACGCTGAATCCCGTGAACTCTTAGGACCATTTCTGCTTTCCTGCCCTACCAAAGACATTCCGAATTCACCCCGTGCGCCAAGTTTTCCGTTTTCGGAGAAAGGTTTCGTGCGTGTATTGTTTCGAAAGGTCCCCACAATGTGCAGTGCAATAACGACCGATGTCAGCGTCGTTTGATGGATTAGCCGGATCGTGACCTCATCTTGCATTTACCCTTCTCTCAATATTTTTCCGCTCCGTCGCTGTTAATCTACTAATTCCAAAGATAAACCATGAAATTGTATGAACAATGTGTGCGATCAGAATTGCAGAGCCAACAATGCCAGTACAAGTGTCTGAATACAGAATTCTTCGTGTTACAGTCGCAGATAAGTGAACGCCCAGACGAGGAATCGATAAGAGGACGCAGTTCGGCAAACTCGCGTCGGCAATCAATTTCCACGAATTCTATTGAATTTCGAAGTGCATGGCTGACGAACAATTCTTTCATCATTGTTGTCTGGTCGAAGCAGCGTCAGAGATTGTGCTGACGCTTTGTATCATTATTTGGTGTGAAAGCGACAAGAGAAGATTTGTTATTCTTTTTCGCTCGTCGCCGGTCCGCGCTCACTCAGTCACAGCCGCCGCAGTCGTAAAGTCATAACCGAACATTTTTTAAAGTGATGGATTTGACTGATGAGGTGGTTCACCTTGTCCACATTAGGAACGTATTCACAAACATGGGGTATTTTGCATAAAAGAGACTACTAACCCCCATATCGTCTGCTGGCCGCTGCGCTGTTGCCTCACATTTTGCTCAAGCCGGCTGAGAGTTTCACAATCAAAGGATCAATCCATCATTTTACTGTGACCACCACAAAAGGACCATGTCGGGATCAAAAGTGCGTGCGGGAGACTCTTGATGCGTTTGCAATTCGAAATATCACATTCATAAATGTCTTTTCAGACAATGTTCCTCATGTACATATGCAAGCGACTGGCCAGGGGCTGATAAGAACGAAGTGCTGCTCCAATGTACGAATCAGAAATTTTAAATTCACAAGATAAAGTGCACCCATTTTTTCCTTCCCGGACACTGTGCTGGTGACTGGACTTATGGAGATTTCGAAAGATTGTTGGCAAAATCACGCAATTGCAATTTCAGGCTTCTATCAAGAATTCTACGTAATTGTGCATAAACTTCTGCGGGATCGTTCCTTCCGCGTCCGTCGAGCGAGGCTCCTACACTCTTTCGTGAAGTATTAAACATTTTAGTGGTGAAGGCAGGAATGGGGCTCGAACAAGTTCGAAACTCAACTCACAGATGACGGTAGATTTACCCTTCTCAAACGCCCGGCTCATTCTTTGATCATTACTCATCGTGTCCACTTAATAGCAACTGGTTAGAACAATTTTTAGAACGAAACCGAACTTCCCGTGCCAAAGGCTTTACGGCTCGACGGCGTAACTTGACAAAATCAAAAGCAACAATAAAACTTGAGTTGAATTGAACTGAGTCAAATGCTTACCTACTACGCTAAAAGCGTATGTAATTGTCGACGTCTTTGTCCTGTGATTCACATAGAAAGATTCCGTTTACGGAAGTTGCCCTTTTCTCTCATATCAAGCATTCTTCTCAAGTTCTGTAGTTCGAAATTAGCGAAACCCTGATTAGATCTGTTTCAAATTCAATCGGACGAAGAAATTTTAGATATCACATGTCTGCCGTTTTGGCAAAAATGCCAAGGTCTGTGTTGCAGGTAATAACTTAGTACATGAACGGGCTCGGATCTCGGATGGATGCTGCAGACTGCAGGCGAGATGCGGGCAAGCAAGTCTCTGGCTTAGAAAGGCGAGAAGCCGCTACTCAAGAGAAAGAACGTAAACTTGACACCATATAAACAAACCATAAATCTCCCATTAAAAAAAGCAGTCGACCGCGCAGTGGGAACTAAATTACATCGCTTTAACCTTGATTTACGACATCGTACTAACTCGCTCGCTTTTCACCACAGCCTGTTTAAACTCTATGCCCTTGTCAAGTTAATCAGCGCCCAATCTTCTGAATTTTCAATCTAAATCTTGTTTGGCAAAATGATTCAATTTAGGAGAATGCGAATTGGATCTTAATATTTAATTTTCTTGAGAAATTCTTCACGTATTTATGCACGGCAGAGAATATAAGTTAAAGAACTTTTTTTAGTTTGTACCAGCTTCGTTGTGTTTCAATTCCCTTAAGATTCATTAAAATTATGCTTAGGGGCAGTATGCAGCATAAAGTAAACGCAATGAATTGTGCAAGAGTTGAAAATTGGTTCAGCAACAAAAATTAGAACCTGAAATTATTTTTCTATTACACGCATTTAAGAATGCATATGCTGAAATTATGAATACGCCTTTTAGTTTGTGTCTGCTGTCTGTAGCACGCGGCGTGGTGGCCTGTTGCCTGATGCTGTTCTACTGTGAACGGGAACAATATGGGCTAAAAGAAATACAACTCCCCAGAGGGACATGATGAAATTACCTTGGAATTGTTTTCTTGCCTTCTAATGCCCTCTTTCTTTGCTCTCTCCGCTTTCTTCTAGCAGATTTTCGCTCGCTGTCTACTCATTATAAAATTACGGCCTGAACTTTGCACAATTACGTAATTTCTTAGCAGCCTTCGTTGTGGCGCGTGGCATGCGTAATTCATAATTCATCCATGCATACTTTCGGAACGGTGCCTACAATTCTTCAAATTGGAGAATTTTTAAGTTTACCATTCAAGATCAATAATTAAAAGATGGTTTCTCGCATTTGCTAGTTTTCCAATATTTATGGCGATATCGCACCGGATGCGACGGTGCTTTGTATTGTTTTTATTTCACGAAATGATGTAATACGACACGAAGTGACGGAACTGCGCCCGAGACAGAACATTCGCTCGGTGCATATTTTTATAGAATATCCGCAAGTAAGGCTCATGCATACATGCATAAATTGTATTGGCAGCTGGATCTGAGGATGATATATGATTGTGAAATTCAGATCTCCAAAGATCCCCACTGTTCCGCTTTTGTTGTCTCTGTTGCGAGCCTTTCTCCGCTGCGCTGACTGCTTTTACTCGCGTAACGCGTACGCTTTCTGGGCGACCGGATTTCTCTCTTAAATTATATTTTCCAATAGCTGCACTGCGCTACGCGCATGTATTTCGTATTTCAGATTTCAGAGTAAGCAAGCCAGGCAACTTTATACATTTAGCAACTCAGCGCACGACATCGACACGCCAAATTCGAAATCATTTCTTCTTGATTCCATATTCCGTCTACGTCATGTAATGGATACTCGCAGTACATTTTTCACATATTTCAGATTTGAGTGAGTGCCACTTCGACTCGAGTCTTGTTTTAAAATATATGCACCCTTCCGAGGAGCTCGAGATGCGACAAAGACGACTGCGACAGACTTGGATGCAGGTTTCGGGTTGAAGGGAGATCGACATGAACGATGGAATACATAGAAAGCTTGAGTAGAATGATGGGTGCTGCTGCATGTTGCGCTGTCGGTATGGCGTGCAATCATTTTTGTTTTTAGTTGACGAGTGATATGATGTTCTTTAACCTTCCGCTCTCGAAACAAGAGTCCTGAGCCATAAAAGAAATCATTTCTGTCTTAAACAATAAAGACATAATATTATTGATATCAAATGGCAAAACTGAATCCATTTGTTTTCCGACTGCTCATCGCACACGCATTTAGCATAATTTCACCATTTCAAAAAATTCGTTGACTTTTTATTTTATTCCGACTCGTCGTCGTCTCTTTCGGTTGCTTCTGGTGATCACTCTTGCACAGCAATCTGCTGAAGATCTGGAATGTCTAGCTTTCTTGTGTCGTGTGCCTTGATCGCAAATGGCGCAAGTTTCATTCTTCACACAATATTTGCATTTATTTTCATTTAATTTTCTTTTGAAATGTATTTTTGCATTTCTACGGCCTTTCTTTGCGAAATTTTTATATCGGCCGGCTCATAATTATGCCAACTTTTAGATCTCTCTTTTTCATCATCTCTTTTCTATGTCATCGTTCCGTTGATTCATTTTCTTACCCCACAACATCGTTTACGCATCTCGTTTCGCATGCCGCAATACCACGCAACTACAACGTCCGTGTCCTTGTATTGTCATCTCTTCGCATTTTGTTAATGCATTAAGCAAAAAAGAGCGCAGCATTCAGCACATTCACTGCTCCAGCCACACTTAAATTGGTGGGTGCTTCTTAATCTCTTGCCTTTCCTTCCGCGTTCCTCGCACACAAGGACGAGCCAGACTCTATTACATTTGTGTTTGCATATTTATTTGTCGGATCGATGGGGCTTGGGTCTGTGGAGCCATTATGTAAATGATTGAAATAGGGAAATGTGACTTCGTTCTCCTCGTCGTTGTGTGGTAAAAAGTTGGTAGCGTACCAGTAGCTCCTTTCGATGATACTCTCGTCAATGCATCGTCATCTCGCAAAAAAGCAGGCAATGCGTTCAGCATAGCCATGACTCGAAAGTACCAAGATGGGATTGAAGTACATTGAAGCTTGAACTGACTCACTTTCGCTTGAAAGCTTTTAATTGCAACAGCAGCTTCGGCGTCTTGTGCTATTCGTACAACAACATTTATTCATCTTACACCGTGCGTGCCAAAATTAGTTACACAAGATACGGTAGAATGGACAAATCAATTCAATAAATCAATCATCAATTGAATTGTATTGGCTAATACTTGCCGCACTTACGGCTTCACTGCAAAGCATAAAAATAACTATCGGTGGCGGGTTAGATACGTAACTTCTAATAGTAGTGGGCGCTGCTATTCTATTAAAACTGAAATCACAAGGTGGATTGAATAAATTGACCTTACCTATTATTGCAATGCTTATAAAATCATGCTTATATAGTCTAAGAGTAAAGTGCTTCATTGTCGTACAGTAAGAGCTTAAGTTCTACGTAGCATTTAAGGTTTTAAGTGCAAAATGCACGGATTCTAACCACAACTTAAGTAATAGTAATAGTGACAATTAGCGGAGAAATCAGTGCACTCGCTTTGCTCAAACAAGTAGTATTTTAAGTACAATTTGTTTTATGTAATCGAAATGTCAGGTCGTATTACTTAAATTAGTGCACGAATACAATTCTCGTATACAGTTGGTTATTTTACCTTGCTTGTCTTGTCTACGCTCTAATTTATAGTGTACGCTAAATTACTATTACGCGATGTGAGAGTAAAATAATCGAAGAGAGTTTTAAGGTTACGTCTTTGGTATCTATTTCGCATGCATTTGGATTGGCGTTGAAATGAATTCCAAGAACACTTTGAGCCTTTGCAGTATGCAGTGCGTGTTTCAGGAGTTCAACTAAGTTGATAGTATTCGGGGGCATATTCGTGGCTCATTGTTGACAAAAAATTAAAATCCGACGAGTTTTCACCCGCACCGGAGTGGTGGTGATGGCTAACATGCTGCTGATGTGGGTGATTGCTGCCGCCGTGGTGCGGATGGTGCTGCTGCTGGTGTTGGGACTGGTCAAAGTAACTCGCATAACTCTGCGGGTGCTGCTGATACTCATCAACGTCGTTTGCGGATGATCCAGCAGGTCCATATCCTCCCCCCGTCGTCGGTGTACCTGAATCATTAATAACGTAATCACACATTGTAGCAGAAGTATCAGAGCTATTTGGACGTGTGCAGTAGATAGCCTCACCAGTTGAATTCGTGCCAACTGAATTAAATTGAGTCGTGTTTGTTGATACTGCCGCTACTGCTCCGGAAGAACCGCCGCCGTAATAGCCTGCATGCTCAGCGACAGAAGAGTCAACAGACGCGTTCACAATGTAACCACCGCTGCTCGCCGACGCACTGGCATATGGCGGTGAAGCTGTGGTGGCGTTATTATGAGAAGGAGAGTTGTTGGAATAAAGCGCTCCTCCATGCTGCTGATGTCCATGATTTGCATATTGGCTGGAGACAGGAAGATTCGAATTGGAAGTGATATAGTAAGTCGATGCAGAGTGAGCGTGAGGTTCACCGGGACCCGAGTCATGATGCTGTTGATGATAGTTGCCGTAAGAATTGTAATGGGAGTAACCAGCAGGAGCACCACCAGGTACGATTGTGGTTGCGGTCGCCGCCTGTCCGTAGACCGACTCGCGTTCGTTCAATAAAATTATCGAGTCTGGTCCAGCAACTGCCACCGCCGCTCCGTACGGATGTTGTCCGATGCTGCTTTCTCCTCCTGCAGCACCGCCGCTGCTGCCGTACGCTAAAGAATTATAATTGTCCTGCTGGTAGCCGTGTTGTGGTTGTCCGGGACCGCCGTACGGCGATTGTGGCAGAGCGCTGCCGCCGCTGCTTGGGCAGTAGCCCACAGAATGCGGTGAACCAGAATGACTGTAGTATCTCGAAGTAGAGCCACCAGTAGCATTGCTCGCGTCCATGCACATTGCGCTCTTTAGAGAAGAGTGGTTCGACATTCTCTGGTCAGTGCTGGGAAATTGAAACCGACTCATTTGATTGTGGGTGCCGGGCTGAATTCGGTTATTGGGCACACCGCTACTGACGCCGTACTCACTGCCGCTGCTACTAATGTGACAAGAAGGCATTGCACTAAACATGCTGTTGCTGTTATTGGCAGTATTGCTGCTGTTGGCGTTCTTTTTCTTGTACGACTGCTTTGTATTCGTTGGTGCCGCCGTCCCTGTCGACATCAGAATCCCACCGCCGCTTAAACCTGAAATATTCTTACTATTATTTTTCCCGTAACTTGTGATTGAATGATTCAGCAGTGGAGATGGCGAACAGGTTGATAATGAAGCGCAAGATGTTATTGTAGTTGCGGAGCGTGAGTTTGTTATTTTCTCGAGCAATGGACTCTTGTGATCATTAAGATGGTCCATGTCCATCATCATAGAACCACAACCACCTGCGCCTTGAAGTTGCTGCTGCGGCATTTGGAGTTTTGGTACGTCAGACGGCGAGTGAACGAAAGATTTCTTGCTCGCCGCTGGACCTTTTCCTCGACCACGTGGACTGTTTCGTTGTGGTGGTGGTGTCGTTGGGATTGCATGTCCGTAAAACTCGTTCTTAATATTACTGTTTATATTAGCACTACCACTATAAAGATGAATGTCATTGGCCGCACTTGTCGTTGTCATTGTTAGTTCATTGTTGCTATTATTACAGCTTTGATTGTTGCTGGCATTTTTATTTTTGCCCGTCGTGGATTTGGTCGTTAACCCAAGACTTCCTTTGCTACTTTTGACAGTCGTTGGGGACTCCATTGTTGTGCCAGCACTCGTTCCGTTGGTGTCGCCATTATTCGAGTTGTTGTTATCTTTGAAGTACGAAGAATTGTTGTTATCCACCGTCGCAGCCGAGGATGAGGACGGCGACACACCGTTCAGAATAGTCACGGTCGATCCACCTGCTGCGTTTCCGGAGTTCATTGCAGCAAGCGTTGGTGTTGAACATCCGAACGGAGATGGAGGCGATGGCGTCATGAGATCACAACTCTGACAACTTTTCTTGTCATCGGGAGAGCCCAGGCCCAGGCCACCACCGGAGCTGCAGGATTTGTCGCCGCATTTTGAGGAGGATTTCCCTTCTGAACCGCCTCCGTCTTTTCCGTCGCCGTCCTCTCCTGATTTTGTGATGGTCTGGCGCTTGTGTTTCATCCGACGATTTTGAAACCAGACTTTCACCTGTTTAAAAGAAGAAACGCAAAATTTAAATCTTTCTCATTGATTGTGTTATGCGACGGACTTTGTCCGTCGGCTTAAGTTATCGGCTTTTTCCTCAAAGTTTGATTACACAGAATTATTAGTATTGCGAATTTGACAAGAAATTGCCACTTTCTTGAAAATTACAACGAAAGTAGAATTCTAAGGTGTGGAGCATTTAAAGGTTGACCCGCTGGCCGATATCATGACCTCGTGATTAAAATAAGCACCTGACCTGTCTTTCCGTTAGATCCAAACTGGCAGCAATTTCAATTCTTCTTGGCCGACAAAGGTACTTGTTGAAATGGAATTCCTTCTCCAACTCGAGTAGTTGTGTGTTTGTGTATGCAGTGCGGAGTCTTCTTGGGAGTCCATCTGGGAAAATGATTCAAAAAGAAATATTCAAAAATAAATTGAAAAATACCAAATGACCAAATCTTTGCGTTGTGGATGTTGATTCTTGGACATAACCGAATTGTAGGGTTTTCTGAGTACAAATATTGCATTAGTCAAAATTACATTGCATGCGAGGCAACTCGCTCCTAATTTTTTTATTCTCGAAGCGGAATATAAAATAAGTCATCTTGTTTTGTAAAACAACTTACAACTAAGCAACTACTGCGAAACGAAATATCAAACAGCTACGACATGTCGTCTCAGTTCGAACCGTACGAGAAGTAGGAATGATTGATGTCAGCCTTCCTTCTCGCTCTGACTCTACAACTTTGCATGCACCAATTCACCATTTGTATACGAGCTTCATTTTTTTGCGTCTGTCTTTTGTATTAATGTTTTACATCAAACAGATTACTGGCATGCAAGCGCACATATGCCATTGCATTGTACGAGTTCACTTTCACAATGTTGATATTAGCAGTAGAAAAATTACACGACAGCGACAGTCAAACTCATTTTTCACTCAAAACGAAATCTTCATTGAACCCACCCTGCGTGTGTAGCGCCATTAAGTGAGTGTGCAGCCGATATCTTTACCCAAAACTAATGTGTTGGGTGAACGCATTGGGCATGTTGTCCTTACAATTTACAAAATTATCTTAGGATCATCGAAGACCTCATTCAACGTTTTTCTATCTCAATCACGTCGATTAGAATTGGAATTTGGAATACTTTGGCGAACGGCTGATGTGGCCTTGGTTTGACGTAAATGAGTGGCTGTGACATGAAGTCGCCAGCGTTCAGTACATGAGGCAGCTTTAGTATTTAGTGTCAGTGTTGTGTAAGCAAATGACCAAGATGCTATGCAGTAGCAACTTCTTGAAAGGGAAAGACAAAAGATGAGCATAAAGTGACACAACCCTTTTCATACATCATAAGCATCTTCGAAAGCCTTTATGTCTCTGGAAAACAAACAAGATTACTCACTCAAACTTGACTTTTCATCTCATCATCTCCGTCTTATGCGTAATAAAGTCTGAGAATGACATAGACATGCAAGTTTGCAGTGAAAGAGAGTAAAGAGTAGCTCAGACTCAGGCTTGAGACAGTGAGGCGCAGCGGCGGCACTCTTTTGGGGCGTCTACGATACGGTTTTCGACATGAACCTAAAATTCTAGACTAGATCACAGGCACAAGACGCTAGGCGTGTAATAAAAGTTCTAATAGATCATAAGACAAAGGCAATGATACTCAACTCGTCGCCGCCTGCAAGTTTGAGCCTTTCAAAAAGCCAGACTGCTCGTCTGACACTGAAAAATCTAAATAAATATTCAGTAAGTGGATCAGCAGACGAAAGGAAGTGCTATGAGGTAGTCATCGACTGAGAATCCTGATTTTGACCTCGCGAACACGTGTATCTCACTTGCCCAAGTTGTCCACGACTCATAGCACGAGTACAGCGAATTATGAAATGAGTCACTGTAAATTAACCGTCCCGTGAAGAAACCCAGCGCACAACTCAGACAATCAGACGATTATCGTCTCGAGCAACGTCTGCTGGTCCAATTCGAATTTCTGGGCAGAGAAAGCAGACAGCGGAGGCGGCTGCTTCTCTACGTTTGAGATTCCATAAACCACGCACAACCAACACTCAAAAAAGTTGAGCTAGCTCACCTCAGCGCCCGAGTGCAAGACATAATGCGTTCTTGTATTCCACATCGCGAATCTTATTGTCAAGCTCTTATGAATGCTTCTAGCAGCAACATAGAACACAATACAAGAACGGAGAGCTCCGAAATCCACCAGGCTTATCGATGAGGATTTCAGCATTTCACAATTTCAAAATATTATGCTTGGCCGAAGATTCTTCCTCTGCCTGAACAGAACACAGAGCACTGACAGGCTTCGATTTTGAAGCATTTTATGCTGGAAAGAAAAACCTGTCGCGTCCCAAACTATTCTTTCGTAAGATTTCACGCTTAGCTTTAGATTTCTCCTTAGCTGGTCTTATCGTACATTTTGCGCAGCCTCGTCATGAGGCAGAGAGCGGCTTTGGCCTTCAGAAGCCCACGAACTGTGTGTGTAGAAAATTGCGTCATGTTTTGTCCCCAAACTTTTGTCAGATTTCCTTACTCGTAATTTGTGACCCGAGAGTCACTTTCTCTCAAAATTCAGAAAACTGTCATTCTTCTTCTAGCGCTTGACAAGAATTCCTTTCTTTCCGTCGTCGTCCTCGTCTTCGAAGATTGAAACTCGGAGATAAGCTTTGGCAGCTGGAATTTTTGCAAGTCGAGGTTCAGTGTTCAATATTTCGATATAATTCTCTTGTGATGTCAAACGCAGAAAATGAAAATGGCATGCACGACTTGCATGGCAGAGATATCGGCTGGAGGAATTGGGCACTGTCAATTCAAATGCACTTTGAATGCATGAAAATGAACTAAATGTACCCGAAACTCAATGTCACCGCGGACGAATAGGAAAGGAGATCGACTGGTGAAATTGAAGCAGGATACGCTGACAAGTGACATGGCGGCAATGGTATTGGCAAGGTAAAAAGAACATCAAGGGCTGACATTGTATTTACGTTGCAGACTACATTGCCTCAGAATACGCCAAACTCGAACCCTTTCAACGGCCCTAAACTTAAAGCAGTGCAAGAGGAATGGAGCCTACAAAGTTTGATTGACACCGAAATCTTTGCCGTGGTGCGCTTCCCAAAGCAGTGTACTCTCTGTGCTGGCTGCTACTGTCACTCTCTGCTTTTATCATCTGCGTGTCCTTCATTGTTATTCTAGCTTCTACCCATTGGCCTCCGCAGTTAACTGTCAGTCAGCATCCCACGCCCAATTTTGCTTCAGAGCTTCAATTTTATGTCTCCATTCACTGTTATTGTGCTGTTCGAGCTTGCAGTACTCATGGACGAGGGTTAGCCAATGTAGTTAAGACATAAACACTTAATCCATTGTTTTAAGCACTACTGAATTTTATTTAAGAAAAACTATCCTATTAATAGCTCACTCGTGGTCGCACGCAGCCTCGTACACGAAGATTACTCATTGCATCGGTATTTCAAGACTCTTTCATAATCATAATTTTGCACTGTGTCGCGTTGTTGAAACATTTTCGTCGTACTCACGTACATCAATAACATTGAACTTTCAGAAGCCAGAAAAATCTGACTTTGACAAGATGATACAGCGCACAGTGCAGCGCAGGTTCGGTTCGGCTAATGATTCCCGTGTCATTCATGGGCCGATAAGAATACACTACACGAAAAGGGGCAAACTTTGTGCTAGCATGTCTGACACGGACGCAAAGGAGCGCAAAGTAAATTAAGAACAGTTTTTGTTGGACCGATTCCAAAATATTCAGCTTTCCTTCGTTTACATGTGCCTGCTTGTGCTCGTTTGCTTGTGACAGGAGCAGACCGCAGCGGAGCATTGAGTGCAGGTTTTCATTACGCAGTGTCCATAAATTATAAAATCTTGATTTTTCTCAGAGTCAAGTCAAATTTTTGCTGCTTTTGCGGCGACCGTGGTCACAAAGGGTAAGATAATCAGTCTTTTACTCATCGCCATCGTCATCGTCATGCGATCAAGTCTTGTGACGGAGATTAGATTTAAGGCATAAGTCCTTCGAAATGCAGCATTACTGCGGCATGCAGAAATGTATCTTCCCACTCGTTCATTCACTCTCTGCCTTTGCCCTGTGCCAAATTTGAAAAGGAAATTCTGTCAAATCAAAACGACGATATTAGCATCTTAAAATTCGTCATCTCTGCAACTGCGAAAAGTTGTCATTCTGTCAGTCAACTGTCTCGTGTGAAAAGATAAGAATTCTTTTATTTAAATTTGAAAACAAATGCCAAATGCCAATAATGTTGCTGCTCTTGTGATACTTTGGCTCCTACTCTGTGACGCTTCGACATCGACATCGGCATGGCTCGCAATGTCGCGATGCAATTCGAGCATCTTTATAGGAATCAGCAGACGTTTGAATATGCCAAGAAGGAATTCGTCCTACGTAGGCAGGGCACAATTCTACCCAACTTCGGTATAGATCGAGGGCAGAATTTCATAAAACTCAGTTCATGAGAATTCATTTGCAAGTCGGGCACATCTTTGCAATTACCATTTGAATGGACATTCGAAATGCCATTTCACTTGTCGCATCAGGGCGACAGAGCGAAAAGGCTCAAGTGTATGTATTATGACCTCGTTCTGGCCTTTTAACAAAAAGAACTTGAGCATGGGCACGAGCAAGGAACAAGAATAAAATGAATTGTTCGAGCAAGAGAATAATACGACATACGCGACTTCTGCTGAATTTCATAAATTCCGCGATACACAAATATTCACAATCGCATTTGCACAACTGCTGCTGCTGAATGTCGTGTCGTTGTCATCTGGTTCCAAAGACTAAAGACGCTTTTTATTATGCATTACGAGGCACCAGGATTATAACATGAATTCAACACTCTACCGAATTCGCTCAGTCCAAGACAACGAATTCTCAAGAAGGGGAGAGTGTGTGATTACCAGGACAGGGTAAGCAGTGGAAATTTATTTCACACAGGTCGTGCCCGTGGCTTGGTGGTGAGTGTCTGAGAAAGAAGGAAAGTGCGGTTGATGCATGAGACGACCATGCAGGGCACTTGAGATTCAGGAGATGAGGTTGAGGTAACCGCTTAACCCCGGCGACCTGTGGATGTGCTGGTCAGGAAGCCCAGGCAAGTTCATTCAGCAGTTCAGCATCGCTGACCACAACATAAACGTTTAGATTATAGAACAGGCATTTCGGATGGTTTTATTGGTTGTGCAATCAAAATGTTCCAACTAAAGCGGACATATCTTCACCCCAGCACTATTTTCCCGATATCATATCACGATATTGGCTCCATTGGCTTGACGGTGACGGCAAATGACTTGACATAAATTCTTCTTTTGTCAACACAAAAGAAAACAAGTTCGGTTGTACGCTGTGTTCTTTGGTGCCCTGTGCTGCTGCTACGGATCGGGCAGTCAGTGGTGAATGGAGACGTCTGAGTGTCTGATGTGAGTGTGAGTTTCGACGTGCGTTGCTCATGTTTCGGCGAAAAGGGCTTCCACGAAGTAATACAACGTGAATCCTGTGCTGATAACATGTCAATTCGCATTCACATAATACTACTGAATACATGAACGCTTTGTGAAGTGAAAAGCACCGTCACCTCGCCGCCAATGCCTCCTTAATCCATTCATTTCATTCATCCATTGCCGCCGTCTTTACGTTGGATTTTGCATTTCATTCGCTTCCATTATTACCCACAGAACAGGAGCAGACTTTGACTTGCCATGCTGCTGCTGCTGTGATATGATACTATAAATAATATTATAATTTTATTGTGTGAAGAATTAAATAAAAAGGGCCCCGTTTTATGCCTACAATAATCGTAACAATATTGTCGTGTCGCGCGTTGAATACAAATTGCCAGGCTAGGATGACTCGCTTGTTTTATTGATGTTTATATCATTGTTCAGCATGTCGTGGTCTCGCATTCAATGCCCGGACGGACGAATTCGTTGAACACCTTCCCACTACGCCACCACAGCTCAGGACACGGAACGGCACGTTGCAAAGAATGGGCAGGGGCTTTTTATTTAGAGCTTGGTCATCTGACAAGTTGTCATGCGGCTACGGCTGAAGGCTGGCTGAACGCTGGGATTATGAATGGAGTGGAGATGAAAAGAACTGGGTTCCCTTCCTGAATTGTAATGACAAACACAAAACAGGTTGACTAATGAGATGATGCGCCACGCTTGAATCGGACAGATGAAGTTGTCAATGTCGTCTGAACGCAACGTAAACGTTGCTTATAAAATGCGAAAATGGTACTACAATAAAAATACATGTAAAGATAGCTTCTGGTCGTGTCTCAATTAAAAATAAGAAACGGGAGAATCAAGAAAACACAAATGAATCGCTCGACAGGCATGAAAGAACAAAATGTACTTCTGCAGCATGTAACAACTTCTTCTCAGCGTCCAGGTTTGGATAAAAAATACCACACTCTCAACGCATAAGTATCGAAAGAGCAGCATTCAAAGGTGCCCGTGTCGGAGATAATGGAGAAACGATTGAATCGATCCATCCATCGTTTCATCACCGAAAATCGTAAATTCAGAGCATGACGGAGCAGCAGCAGCAGCGCAAAACGCCACGAAACCTAGGGTTGATGCAGTCGGGAATTGTGTCGATAAGATTTCGTGTGAAAAAGTACAAATTGTGAATTTGGCGAGCTGCAGCCGTGCCGCCGTGCACTGCATGACTGGGTAACGCTACCCCTGTGCTACCGCTACTCTCCGGGAGAGCAGAAATCAGCAGGGTTCGAAACCGCCACAGCCACGTCACGTCACTGCCGGTGGTGTGCAGTGCTTAAACAATAGAATCGGAATGCTGTTACGGTGAATGGTTGTTTACTCGAGACTATAACATTCAATGCTGGCAAGCATCAAATAAGATCGAGCCTAAATTAATTTTTGAGTGCAAGCATCAGCGATCTGACGAGAAACCTGAAGCAAGCGATCTTATCAAAGACGTAGTGCTCTCAGCTCTCAAGAAGACTCACGCAGCTCGCCTCGCACAAGCAGAGGGAACGGCAAGTTGATCGACTTAGATTGACAGAACAGAAAAGCGAACAGGAACCGGAGAGAAAAACTTGGTAAAAATCTGCAAGTCTCATTCTTGCATTCTATTCTTTAAAAGTACAAAAAGAAGTGAACTGAATATTTTTTCTTTGTGAATTTGATTCTGTGCGAAAAGTGAGGCGAGGAGAGACAGCGTGGAGAGAAGAAAAGAAAGGGATCGCAATATTTTGGGAACACAAGATTTTTTCTCGGTCGGGCATCGCATCGCCGGGCGGACTTTGAATTCTAACTCTCATCAATCACTTGAGGCTTCAAGTCGAACTAAGTGCTCCATCCTTTCTGGTCTCCTCTCTCGGAGCTGACAACGGAAGAAAAGACAGACACGGCGAGCGAGAGGGTGAATCGGGCAGACGACGACGAGCGATGGATAGATTGTTGAAGCCAGCAGTAGCAGACAACATGTGACGGTGATGCGATGCTCAACACTAAAATGAAATCCATGCGAATGTAAAGTGTCAATGTGGCTCAATTCTTGCGACCGAATGCTTTCAACTTTCACGCTTTTCGGGCGCGCACGATGCGATGTGATGTGATGAGAGCGAGAGAATATCTTGATTGTGAAAGGACAAAAAGCTTACGTTAAAGGTGCGTTTCATTAATGGAGAATGAAGTGAAAGGAATCGTTCACTTTTTCAAACGCAGATAAACGGGCTTTGAAATTTTTAATAGGATTAAGTAGTCTTATGATTTGTGGACCACAATTAATACAATCGAAGGCTTTGAGTTCTTGTGATATAAATTCAAAGATTAGTTTCTTTAACTGGTGTTTGAAATTTTGTGTAAGGCAGCAGGCAACGAAATCTGTCGTACAACCCTCAATCGGTTCCTACCCGTTTCTGCGTTCTGCCACTTATCTAATGGGAGAATAAAATATGAATATTCGGTCATACCTCAGAATTGACGCTCATTTCAAATTCATTCAAAAGCGGAAGGGTTCGAGCTTTCACGGACGGACGGACTGCCCTGGCTGAAAAACGAAGGCCCAGTTTACGAAGGAAGAGCCATAAATTAAAGGGTAAAAAGCGGCTCGTTCGCATCGCACCGGCGAGATTTATGGCATTTATGCCTCCACTTCCTCCATCAATGCTTTAAATGCCAATTTATTCATCGCACATTTTATGTTTATGAAAAGTGACACGACTCCAAACCCAAAAATTCAATACAAACTAATAAATTCATCATAATGGCAATGGCAGCTCCGTCGCGTGTTACGTGAAACGAACGTTTGATTTTTTCTGATTTCTGTCCAGCGCTTGGCGCTCTTGCCTTTTGCTACTTTGCATTCCATTGAAATTAATCAAAACTAGCAAGGCACGACTTAATCCACTCGATTGCTGTTCAGTATTCAATGAAAATGTCCGACTGAAAAATGCAGGCTTGTGAACTATGAATTGAATATTACCATCGCCATTTCGGTTCTGACATTGAAATATTTATGACCTGTCCAAATATTTTGAGAGAGGAGATTTCGAGGGCATTCATGTGTGGAGATTAAGTTATTGTTCCGCAAGAAACAGAACACGGAACAGCGTATAAAGAAAAGTGTGCAGTTTGTCTTCTTTACACGTGTTTTTGGGTTTGTATCGCGGCTGAGTTTAACTTTGAGAATGGAGTAACAAGGCCGGTTGCATCAAAGGATGGCCGACCAGACCACTCACTGGACGCACGGCTGTCCAAAATAATGCCCATACTTTTAAACAAATTTTCGTGGTCTAAAAGAATTACCGACTGAGGCATACGCATACAGGCTCTACGCCTAATCCTTTAACAATTCAAATCAATAGGTTGAGAACGTGACCGTCTAATTTAGCCAACGATTGACACGAATTTGTTTGACTGCTCGACTGCTGTCCTATCCAGTACTAAGGCATCCCTTCCACCTGCTGCACTAAACACTGAGCAAATGTCCACGAGATCGCAAGTCCCAAATCATTCACCAAGTCAAGCACCACTCATCTTCAGTCTTTGCTTGCTTGAGAAGATAAAATTGTTTGTCTCAACAATTGCCTGTACTTATCTCGTCGATGTTGCATGCCAAAAATATTTCGCAGCAATTTCAACGTCCGCAATTAAAATATTCGCAACCTTCTCGTCCGAGTGCAACAATACGTCGAAAACATTACTCAAGTTGATTCAATGAACTGCACACATACTTTATGCTCCGTACGCCAATAAAACATTTCCCAATTCGAAGAACTAACACTTATAGCTGATAGAAGGTTTGATGATATCGTGCGAAAGTTTAAAACGAGACTTACTATTCCCGTGACTGTTGTTTTTTCTCGTTGTTTTTTTTTCCTTCATCCAAGGGTACTCGGCCACGTTTACTCCTCCGCTGCTGCTGCTGCTGCCATTGCTCTGACCACCGCTGCCCGGCTGTAATTGCTGCGGTTGTCCCATTCCACCTCGACCGTCTATGACTCCCATTTCACTGGGCAGCCCGTACATGCTGCTGTTTATGCCCGAAGTTGGTGTCGAAGGAGTTGTCGCTTCATGATGACTTGGGCTCATCATCATCAGTTCGTGCGGGTGAGAAGCGTGCATAAGATTCGAGGAAGAATGACTTAATGACATCGGAGTCAGATGCCCAGACGATGGAGACGAGCAGGAGGTTAGACTATTGTTATTATTGCTATTATTCAGCATATTTGAATGAGGTCCGTGTTGCTGCTGCTGCAACGCCGGACTAATCTGCGTCTGTTGCACATTTCCCATCAGTTCGGCCATCGACGGTCGACTCGCAATGAAACCCGACTCACCGGACTCGAATCCTTCGAGCGAGTCGAGACTCTCCATCGTTAGCACAGATGACGAGCCGCCGGGACTGCTCGAGTTGTTGTTCAGTCCAGCAATCGTCAAAGGGTTAATTATGCTGGTCGTGTTGGCTGATGGTGGGAGATGGGTCATGTTTCGTGTCCAGCATGGTGACACTCTGTCAATCATCTTTGAAACCAATTTATAAATAATGAGATTTCAGAAACAAACGAACATGAGCTTAACCCTTCCACTGTCGCATTCTCGCATTTCAGTCGGTAGGCTTTTCACTTCACACCACCTTCATCCCGAGCTTAGGTTCTCACTCAATTTTAAAACAGTTTGTAACGTCCCAACTGCGTTTAAACCCAACTTTTTATTTCTTTATTCTTCAAGCACTTGTTCATGGCCGTAATAAAAAGTTGCCGACCAGCTGCAATGAAGGATTCTTAAATGTGTTGAAGGAAACGTAAAAACTTTGTGGAACTTGAGATTTCCCAAGTTTTCAGTTTAGCGCAGGCGGCAGGAGGGCATAAAAGAACAATTGAAACAAATTCACATTTCAAGAATTATTCAAATTGAATAAGTGAAGAATGCGAGTGCGAAAAGTCGGCACGGTTTGAGTCACCCTCAGTCGCCACGACACGCACTTCTTCTTTGTACAACTTCTTTTTAGTACTTCCACAATCTGTAGTTCCTCCACACTCGGACGACTTATCCCACTTTTTCTAAGGAAATTCACTGGGAACTTCACAAAATGTTTAAATCAGGGAGCAAAACGGCCGCCGGTGTGTTTTCAGCTGATTCCTGGATGGTTATGACTGGGAAAAGGTCGTTTCGACGTTTACACCGCGTGTGTGCACGAGTATGAGTGCGAGTATGAGGCCTAACTTCCTTCTGTTACCAAATCTCTTCTGCTACTGAATCTCAATCGCCAATAAATCATTCCGGGCTCTTGATAAAGTGGCATCGCACAAGTGAAGCAGCGGAACAGTGAGGAAGGGTTCGCGACTTGACTTGACTGCTTTGCTCTCAATCTCAATTCGTTTGTCGTGACTTTTCACTAAAACTTTTTTCTTCTTTCACTTTTGCCTTCCCGTTGAAGGTTAGGTCCCGCACGCGTACGCGAGAAATTCACTTACAATAATCGTAGATCTTCACACACACGAACATATGTACTACTTTGTCTTCTTTTTCTGACCACTTGACTTAACTCAGTTTACGTCAGAGTGGTCACGACCGGCCAGGAACTGTAAGCAACTTGCGACACCGGCTTGAAGTTGAAGCGTGAAAAGAGCACGATGCACCGTGCATACAAAAGGTGCTGAAGATTTAGTACCTTTTTCACAAATCTTTTCTCCCGGACACGGACACGGTGCGGCAAGCAGTGGCGGCTCGTTTTTCATCTTTTAGACATTTATAATACGATCATATAAAGTCATAACAGTCATTCCTGCCACATGTTGCCGAGAAAATCTTTTTCCTATTGCTTCCCTTAACTGTGGACTAAGGAGGACACGGAGAGAAACCCATCCTGCTGGCAGTCACGACGCTGCGGAGAAAGTTTGTGAAATATTTCTTTTGCTTGAGAATTCCAGGTTTTCCTGTCTCGTTCTTGTGTCTTGTTTGATTTTCAACCCTTGTTTCCAACTGTAAGCTTTAATCAACTTGAGCTTCGGTTCTTGATTAAAGCTGATATGATTCGAATAAGGGGAAACGTTGACGCAATTAAACCGTTGTGGGACACTCTTGACCACTTCGCACAGCTTCAAGCAGATAACTGTATTTGCACCCTTCAGGACTCAGGAATATGTTGGCGTAACAATTGACAATGCACAAAAACTTGTTCGCGGACAAATGAACCACGTAACCAGAGTTAACTTTCCGAGTGCGGCGCACATGGAAGAATGAATTCTTGTTCGTAAAAAAGGAGTTCGCGTTTCCAAAATAAAAGAGCAGCTACGGCGGTTGCACCGATCTTCCGCGTAGGGCTGCGCTTCACTACGCTACGCTCCCATTGTCTCTTAACCCGAACTGCGACTACTGCTCACTTGGCAGGCAGGCAGGCAGGCAAGTGTACATGAGGCAGAGTCTGGCGGTGGTAGTGATGCTTCATGATGATACGCTGACGATTCTGAGTCTGACGAGTCCTTTTCTCTTCCTCAGCAGCACAGTGACACGATGGCTCTTTTCTTATCTTGTCACTGCTGACTGTCTTCGCTTTGTTTATCCGTCTCCTTTCTTTGCTCTTTCTTTCTTACAAAAATGAGAATAAAGAATTAAAGTTTAGTCTTTATTTAATTTTTTTCATCTTCATCTCCCGCTTTTTGCTGATTCTGGTGTTCTGACTTTTTTAATGAAAGCTTCATCCTTCAAAATATCTTTGAGCTGCTCACTGCGTGGTGTTTCACTCCGTTTAAGCACAGCGGCTTATTATTGTAATTTCTTTCATCGCATCAGCATGTCTCAGAAATAACTGAATGAGATTTTGAAAAATGCAAAACTCAACTTGAACTGAACGAGTGAGATTCAATGAAGTGGTTTGAGATGACAAAAGTGCACAATACAAAGCACAATAGTTCTGGGACTTCTTCAATTGCGACAGCTCAATCTTCAAGAAGAACGCACGGAGAATGAAGCTGGCCTTACGTTGGCTTCAATCTACCTGACCACTTTTTACAACAATGCAGACCTGTTTACTCAACAACGCGTAATGGAAATGATGAACTTTTTTTTACCAAATCGTTGCTTGAGCGGTGAGCAACGAGCGAGCAGGTTGATCTGAATTGTGATTCTGGCTGCACTGCTGCACAACACGGCACGGCACGCTTCGAACAAAGTGTTCCGACGGATTGATCGCAGAGATGTGAGTTTCTGTCCACCAACTCGCACCACGCAATGCATAAAAATATGAAAAAGAGGTTTGTTTCGTTTCGTACGATGGAGCATAGCAAAGCAAAAGCGAAATTGATGATCAAAAAACACTCCTCGTTTCAGAAGACTTGATTCTAAAACACTGCGCACTGATTTTCTATGTTCCCTTTTGATATTGTACGTACTTGTGACTGCTGCCGCCACCACGAACCACGGCAGCGGCGGCTTAAGGCATGCATTCTAGGCTTTGGCTTGAGTTTTTTGCTACTCACACTCACTTTAAAAGGGAACCCGTACATGGCCACATGATGCTTAAGACAAAAACTTCTAAAACACAAGGCAAGTCTTTAATGCATTCAACTCATTCGTTCTTCGTTCATTTCAGGGTTTCCCGTTCTCATTGCGCCTCACGCCTGCGATCCCATTGTTGGACGCAGTGGTTCAGTGTTTGTGTGTTTACAAGTATGGCATGTGCAGCCAGTGATGTATGAGTTACAAAGTGTGGCCACTGGCTCAATGGTTCTAGTTTCTGGTAGCACATAAACGGACGTCCTGCAACAATACCGTGCATCAATGCTAACATAGTTTTACTCAAATGTAAATGCGTCGCAATATTCGTGAGATTACGCAATCTTGATTCACTTAACTTCGAAGAAGCATAGCACTGAAGCAGATTCAGTGAAAAAGCAAACTGTGCTTCTGAGTTCCATTCGGATTCTTAGAACTGAGATGTACAATGTGTATGATGCTATGAGATCTGTTGTATGTATTGCGGTGTACGACCTCATTTGGACAACGCGCAGTCATGCATTCAGTCGTTAAAAATTCGCACCGCCCTACACGCACCGCAGCCACAAGCCACCGTATCAAATCTCACGACACTCGCCCATAATTTTCATCCCAATTTAAGAAGGAATTGAATAACTTCTTTTGCACGGGTGAAACAAACTGTGCGTTTTATTCATTGGTCGCTGTTTGCAAAAGATTAATCGTGCACTGTCATATTTTCATTTAAGAAGGGAAATGGTTCCGGAAAACTGCAACCAATGGCCTGCGACGATCTTTGCATCTTAATTAGAATGAACTACTAAATGCGAACCTACAGCTAGCCGTTGACATCACTTTTTATGGTCCTAGAATTATTTTAACATTAAGGACAGTGACAAGCGCCCAGGCTGTCAGCAAGGATCATTATCCAAGACCAAATCAAATCGTATCATCAAAATTTAAAGTCACTCGTTCCATGCCATTCAATCCAACGCGACTCACATCACACACCTTGTAAAAAGCGTGCTCAATGTTTCCATACATAAATTACACGGTCACGTATTTTTACGGAAATTTCATTTATTTAGAAAATATAAAACTAGCGAGACGACTGACGAGTTAATTCAAAAGTTTCGTTGCAGTCCGCAAAAGGCGTCATTTAATTGAAACCAGTGAGGTGGAGGCGAAAATCAAAACTGGGGTTCGCATTTGGGACAGGATCGGGTTATGGCTATGAAATAGAAATAAAAATGTCCATTATTCACGTTGTTGTTATAATCTGAGAAACTATTAATAACTCGTATATGAATACTCTATTAATTCTTTGCAATATGCAATACAGCCAAACCGAGCCAAGTCAGAGAAGCGTGCACAAATTCAGGTTCAGGATAAGAATTGGATCGTGGTAATTCAATGGCAGAAGAGAGATATGAAATCTTTCCCCACTCTGGCAGTTCTTTGTTGTTGGAATTTGGAAGCCTCCACGCACCACGCCACACCACATAATTCATAAGGGCTGAGCAGAGCAGCGAAACAATGCGTTCACTCATGCATCCCATCATAAATTTACAAGTCGATTTTTACCATAAGTCGCGACTGCGACTGCGGCAGTACAATGACTTTGCGCAGTGTTTTTATTTTGTACCCTTTCCATTCACAACTCACAACAGCAGCGCCGAAGAAATAGAAAGTTAAAGGAATAAAATTTTAAATAACACGTGAAGTTAAAGTTATGCTGAGGCAACCCTTTCCATTGTATTCGACCCGAGGAGCAGCAGCACATAATGTCGGTAGCCCACGTTGATAGATTGTCAACTCTCAGCGGACGGGCAGTGGACAATGTCAGCTCGTGTCAATGATCTTGACCACTAGTCTTGACACGAGCCCATAAATCACCATTAAAATGAAGGAAGGGAGACACGGCGAAGAAAAGAGATACGATTGAAAGTGAAGGGATGTTTCTATTTTCACAGGTTGTGAGCCATATCCCTTTCTCTCTCTGTACCTCGCAAGCACTTATCAATGTGCATGAGTTGACACAGCTATTTGGTCATCCGTCGACTTGACTTGACTTCAAATTCCTTTCCTCGCCGTGTTAAAGGTCTTGTACTCGTTGGATAAGGCAACTTCATTTCTTCAGCCATTCGCTGTGTTCATTCATTCATTCTTCAATGACAACACGGCAAGATAAGAGCCACGAAAATCCACACTTCGCTTGGCTGCACGTGGCTGCATAGCACGCCCAGCGTTGACCATTGAATTTCTTCATGGAATATACTTCCGTGTAACTTTATAGAATTTGAAACTATGCATGCTACATGCTTGGTCTAGTCCCAGTTGATCAATTATAAATGTGTGTTGATATAATTGTTGAGTACAGCCACAGGACTGTTCCAACTTGAGAGCTCCGGTGGGTAGGTAACAGCCAGGAGCACGACGATGCTGCACAAAACCTCAATATGAAAAGCCGGAGCGTGACTGAACGACGACTTGACGACAATGACAGACAAATGGACAGCTAACACAACGATGAGAGTGCTGAGACTCGAGCAAAATGAGACGAACGACAAATTGAGCCAGTTGCCCAAGAGTACGATTAAGATTTATTTATTTGCTGATTGATTGAGAATGGGGCAAAGTGAGCTCAGTCAGAGAACTGAAAGGAATTGAACTTTACAGGTTGAGAGTTGAACAGCGAGTTTTTGATCAGAAATTGCAAGTTAAGAATGAAACTTCTGTTTGTTGATAGTTGACATGAATGTATGAATCTCGAAAGACACACAAAACACAGAACTTATAAATAAACGCAATATTTACAAAAAGTCAGAACATTCTACATTGAAACTAAAAATAGAAGGAATGTAAGACGTCGGTCAAGGATTAAAATATGCTAAAAATGTAAATACTCACAATGGAAAGGTACACGTCAAAATTGCTAGAAATTATGAATAATTAGTGGGTTCGGTCATACTTACAATGGCTAGAAATGTTCTATGGATTAAGATGCTTAAGCTAAAGACACAGACAGAATTACTGATGAAATGCTGAGGAACTTGAGTCAAAAATGGAAAGTATTATTAAGTTCACGTGAATGGCATGATTCTTACATCTCACACATCAAATCTTACATCACAAGCTACTCATGCGTGCCTGAACAATAATTGAGTGTGATTCAGTCAATTGATGTAATGCGACACATAAAACACAATTATTTGTACGACTCGCTGCGGTTTGGGTCCCAAAGGCCTTGTTAAACTAAATTACCAAGATTACGAATTTACAACCGAACTCACGCTGATTTAATGAGACATGAGACAACGGTTCAAAGCTCAATGTATGCTCGTGTTTATTCACTGCCGCGACCACAGAATGATACAAGTTGTATTTCAAACGCATCGGAGGCATTGTTATTTCGTGTTTGACTTCAGAAAATCGCAATTAGACCGAATAGAGTCGCATGGTCTGATCCATCCCTCGCACCTGCAATATCCGCACACCCTCAGCGCGTATTCCACCTTGGTCTCGCTCGGCCGTTGCTGGGTCAAGGTGCCTGGGAAGAATACACGTTTCATTAAGCACGGATTCGTAAACGTAATTACTGCTGTAGCTTACATGAAGCTTCGCTGAATTCGACCATGACCAGCGCCAACACGCCTACGAGCACAATTGCGATTATCCCAATCTTAGGCCTCATTTTGAACGACGTGAAGAGATCGAAGACTTGAATAATAGTTTAACACGTCGATGGTTTGTGCGTACGGCTGGGCTGCTTAAGAAAGAATAATTGAACACGGTGGTCGAGATATATTTTTTCGCAATGTTTTTATGTCTTTGAAGTTCTACAGTCTGTTAGCTGAGGCTTCAATCGCATGTAATTAAATTAAAAATTAATTACCCTTAATTATTTTCGCTGTGCCGTATTTACGAGTGCAAGTTCATCCGTATGTCTGTGTGCAGTTAAAACTGGAACCTCGGATTACCTTCGTGATGCGTCGTTGGCTTTAAATTATTGCACGCCTTAAATCCGACAAGCCATTTTATAGTTGGGCTACTGCGTTTGCGATATATTTATTAGATTGTAGCTATCGCATGCTTTCGCAGGGAAGCAACTAAATTGTGCTAGAATAGTTGGCTTTGCTTGAACCATGCACGAAGTCACGCTCATCCACTTCACTGTCCTTCCCGAGATGATACATTGCATAGCCTTGAGATTATAGGTTCCACTTCAAGGAAAACTCTACGCATTACAAAGTTATAAGTTAAGAAATGAAATGAACATATGGCGTACACGTATTGTAGTAGTCGAACGCTGGAAATAAATGGAACTGCTGGCGCTGCCGGAGAAAAGTCAGAAAATGAGAATCAACTGAGAGTCTGAGAAGGGATGATGGAAACTCCGAACCACGGCCACGAGAACGAAGGCAGCACGCAAATGAGCAGACGACGGGAGCGGCAGCGCAACCAGAGAACGAGCATTTAAGAACCAACAACGAACACGGAATTCTTAACTTTTGATTCAGACGCGTTACACGACGGGATGGTGTAAGTACCAATAAACTTTTTTACTAGCAAAGTATTATCTCTGGCCTGCCGTACGGCGAGGCGAGAAGCGCGCAGGCAGTGAAAGACAGAAAAGAAACATATTTACTAGTGCATATTTCTCTGGTTCACATTTCTCTTTTTCTCTCTCTCTCTCGCTCTCACCAACATTCAAATCACAGTTCATATATGCATATTATCCTCAGCAGTACAAATCTTTATACCCCTCCTGATGTTGCCAGTCAGCCAACTCGAACTCGCTCTTTCATATGACTTAACTCTCGTGTCTCGTACGTTCAGTGTGACTACATTAGCTTTCATGCCGAGATATTCAATTTTCTTTATCATATCTCAGACAAGCGCATATGCAAGGCGAAGGCGGCTGCAGCAACCAAAGTCAAGTCAAGTCAGGAGAGAGTGTCTTTCCATTTTATGTCATCTTTCTTTCCTTTTCTACTTTTGAAAGTTTAACTGAATCTATTTTTATGAAAAATTACACTACTTACTTTCTCTCAGCGCATTAACTCCAGCTCAGAGATATAAAGCACAGGCACAGTCGTAGTCGATAGGCGCAGTTGTGCATGCATGCTCTTTGTTTACAAGTGTGTTCTTGTACCGAATACGAATGAAGAAGTGGTGCACGAGCATGTAACTTTTGTAGCTCTTACGGCGGTCGTGCTTGCAAGATAAATTGAACCCGAGTCAAGTCGCTTGGGATGTTCAATGAGATTTCAACAAGTACCAAAAGTTACAAATCTTCTCGATGCGCTGGGGTCGGGTGTCTTTCAGGCAATCACATTCTTGCCACGAATGGCCAAGGTGCGAAGTGTTTTGTCTAAGGTTCGTTTCAATTAATGTTGTGCTGGCCAACGGCGCAGATAAAAGATTATTTGAATGAATTCACGTTCACAGGAGTCCCAGCCCCCGTGAAAGAAGATACCAAAAGGTATTCCTCATCCTTGTTTCCTCCTTCCAATTATTTCTCAATTAGTGTCTTTGTTTTGCCAAACCACAAATACTGCGTGCATGAGAATGACAAAGCCAGCATTTGCACATTCGTTTCTTTTACTGTGTAGTTTGTATCTAGAATATGCTTTACCTTTTCTGAGTTTTGACCGACTGTCTGTTTGTATTTAGCCAAGCTGATGCTTCTAAATTCTCATTTTGAACTTGAACCATGCCTTATAGCAATCATCAACGTTTGCCAATCAAATGTAGTTTCGGCGGAGAAGTAGTCAGAAATGGAGTGACATGGACTGTGATCGGCCCCAATTGTAAGTTTAGGCAAGGGACACAAGACGATATTAAAAAGAGATTAAGATGCGTCTACATCTACGATGCATTTTAAGAGCAAGTCGTCGGAATAATTTTTGGTTGTCAAATTACATTGTTATTAAGTTATTATCTTGACTGACTTGAAGTAATGCCATTCGGGCCCGAGAGTCAAGAAGAATGCTTGGGAATTTGTGAGAACTGGTTCACACACGCAGACTGCAGTCGTAAAAAGATGTGGTACATACATTGTACCCGTAAGCATGCAGTATTTTTCTGGATTATAATTTTGTTAATAAACTTCGAGCGTGAGCGTAAACAATGCCGCGTTTGCAATGCAATACAGACAGGCGTGGAATTAATCGCAAAGGCGGATACATTTCTTCATACGCGATCCAATGGTTCTTGCATTCGGCCCGAGTCTGGCGTGTGAATGTCATGCAACGTATAATTTTTTTTTTAAATACCACAAGAAGTACAGGCTTGCATGCAAGATCAAGTGTGGCGAAGGAAAAAAGTTGGTTCCAAGCCTATAATTTTCGTCAACCATGAAAAATGAACTCGAGACAAAACAAATGGTCACGGGAACCGTAACGCAGCAGAACACAGTACGCCAACCTAATGCCTGGCAGAGGTATATTGTGGTAAGAACAAAACAAGTTTTAACTCCTTCCTCTTGTCGACTGGAAAGTTATTGGTGCAGAGCGAAGCAAGAGCCATGGATAAATATCAGCGCGTTTTCATTCGTCGTGATTCTTGATTTGCCTGGAGCATTTTATTGATATGAATCTTTTCAGGTTTTCCAGAAGCGGAAGTCACTCATCAGGCGCTCGAAATAATTGGCGATCTCTGGCTTTACAGACGGCAAAAGAAAGTTTCCATTGTCATGCCCCAATGGGACTGGGCATAAAAAGAAGCCTTTCTTTCCGGAAGCAGAGCATATTTTATGAATTACAGCTTGACCTTACACATTACACCCGGAGAGTACAAAAATTAAGAAATCCGGGATTGGAAGAACATTCAGGCTTGTAGCAAGGCAAGCGCGGTAGTGAATGAAAAGTTCATTCTCATGGAGTCGTAATGAATATTAGTCTCCTAACGTTTATTAATAAACTACATCAAGAGGAAGTTGTGCATAAAAGGCTTTGTAGTGCATTTTCATTGTCTTAAATCCGGCCGGGTACGGAAAAGAGTTGAGTTGGGTTCTTGATATTAAAAATTAGTCTCAAGTTAAAATAATTTAGTATATCCTCATACAAGCATATTACAAAGCTGCGTAGCACTGCCGTGCGCTGTTCGCGTCGCAGTTCGTACCCTTTCGCAGTATTATTTATTACCCTCATTTAACCTTACAACGAGCCAAGCTTCGTGTACCGCACGGGCACGGTTCTTTGACTTGCATTTTGCTAGAGCTACAGCAGAAGAGGGTATAAGACAGGAAAAGGTTAGAATGAGAATGGGAAAAACTTCTCTGAATAAAAATGACTTTACAAGCGCTTGGTGCTTGGCTTTTCGCTTGTTCGTGAGTATGTCGTATTTTGTAATGTAATTATAATTGTCATGAATTAAGAAACATATGCACCAAGTCAAACCAGGCAGGCAGGCCGAGTCTCAGAATAGTTTGTAAACTTTGTTTCTGCAATTACATTTAATTTAATGCATCGTAAACGTAACGAACGCGTAAAGTATTTCACTCATCGCAGCACACAAAGCAATACAGTAAATATAAAATCACGCACGTAAGGCTCGATGGAATTTTGGCTACGTAGGTAAATATTTCGCCACGGATAAAATAATGATGATTTCATTATTCAAAAATATGCGAGTATGCGAGTAGAATGCCACCGAGTTTTGTGAGTGTGAGCGATATGCGAGCATTATAATAAAAAATTGATTCTCTCTTTCGTCAAAGGAGGTTTCACAATGACGAAGAACAGTGAAAAAGTCAGGAAAGTGTTGATGTAAGTGACAGCGTGTATGATGTATCGTTTTCCGTGTCCCATCTGAACCATCTGATGGATTCGTATCATCCGCTCACTCCCGTCCTCGTCTCCTCGTGCTGTCGTCCGTCTTTTCTCCTTCGCTGCACTGAGCCCACCGAGCAGAGCGGCAGAGACGGCGAGTCTTTCGCAGCATTGCAGTTTTTGGTGAGAGTCCTGAAATGTCACCGTCACCAGAGTAAAGAAGCGAAAAAATCTTTTAACTGAGACATTTACAGGGAGAAGAAAAGACGAGACAGGCAGGCCGTGGCGGAGAAGAAACCCTTTCCGTGTAAATTCCTGGCTACTTTACCCTGGGATTTCTCTTGTGTACGCACGGGTTTAACGCGACACAAAAGAAAAGGAGCCGTGCCGTGAAGAAATTAAACTTTATTCAGACCCTATTTGCATTTATAATATAATATCCGACGGTTCCTTGCATCACAGGCTTTCACGAGGACAATTCAGTTCTGTTTCGAATATTTCAATCCGGTAAACCAGGAATTCGAAGCGTAAAATGTGTAGAACACTTGCGAAACGGTATGAGTATAAAAATGCTGCCAAGAAACATGCCTGGAATTTGATGCTCTGCTTTAGAAGATTGTGGATTTGTGGTGATTCAGTTCATTTTTCATGTTTGTGGGATCATAATCAACTGTCAATCGCAAATGATAGGTTTTGTGCTCATACACGGTTTGTGGTTTCTTGCGGCCTGCTCAAATCTTTCTCACACCCAAATCCAATCCGGACATTTTCTGATATTTCTTCGTCCTTCGGTTCGGTTATCTTACCCTTCCAAATTCATTGCTTACTTGAATTCGCAAGCCCAAAAGTTGACTGGTCAATGAAGGCAAAATAATTGATCACGTGTTACAATAAAATCTCGTTACAACCGCTCCAAGGCAGTTCGGATTATTCGGATCTGGTGTCTGGTACACGAGGAAGGGTTGATTTGCTGTTGTCTGTGAAAATGAAATCGACTACTCTCCGATGCCAGATGTGAAATGATGAGGAAGGAACACGGAATTTATTCTGAATGAGTAAAAATATCAATTTATCATGGCAGAATGAAATCAACTCCTTTCCGCTCCGCTCCAACTTTCGACTCTTGCATCTTTGGCTCTGACGGACCTCTAAGCGCCAAATTAAAAGGTACGACGCAAAAGGTTCTCCATCGCTCTCGGAAGAGATCCGAGCACTCTTTTGCTCTTTTACGGTGCCCTCAAATATTATTGTCTGTCAATAACATTATAAAATATACACACGTCAGAAAAATTAAAGCAGGCTGACAAATGAACCAAAATTGAGCATTCACTCCTCTTTCTCTTTTGTGGAATAATTGTTCACGGGCGCAGTGCCCTGGGAATTGGGCACGGCAATTGCTGGCGTTTGATAAATGTGCGCACGTCGGGCAAAAGTTTCCATAAATGTAGTATTCGATAATTTCGGAGTTGTAGGAGGAGGAAGCAAGTACGACAACTCGAGCAAAGATTGATTTGTACAAAATACATACTACAAACAGGGCATTAAATCGTACATGAACAATCTGCAATAGTCAAGTGAGTCAAGTCTGATTTGATTTATAGACTTGTGCCTGCGCCTGTTACATTAAAACAAAATAAGAAGCCATCAAGTCATTACTTGCTTATGTTTATGATGTGCTCTGCGAAAGCGCAAGGAAAAATGACGAATTGCTCCGAAGCAGAAGAAAGCGAAAGAGTTTGGCGCTGGCTTGTGGCTGTGTTGCGGGTTCCAGCAGGCCACGATGGAGTCAGTGCAGTAAAGTCAAGAGTCAAGACCTCAGTTTGTCAAGAGTGACTACGCTGAGGTCGGAAAGTGGTAAGACGAATGGCTTCCTCGGCGGAAACGTACAACTAACGTACCGCAAGCATGAAATGCGACGGTTTCATAAATATAGCCAGAGTAAAAATAAAAAGAAACACGATACACGATAAAATACTAAAAAAATACGGCCAGCCCAGCGTTTCGAATTGGGAATTCGATACAAGTTCGAATTTCGTCAGCTAAGATTTAAATTCAAATCGCACTGCCGTTGAAGAATATTGCTTTTTAACTAAAGCACGGCTAGCCTGTCATGCTTTCGGGAATGGCAGCTGAAATACTAATTAGAATTGGCCACATCGTAAAAGAATCCACAAACTTAATTCGTTTTCCTTGTGGAAACCGGTCGTAGCAGTCGTGGAATTTAAATTGGCACTTTCGTGGCCCAACTTTGCCTCAAATTTGAGACTCGTAAAAATAAGACGCTATTCTCTCGTAACAGTAACGGTTCGAAATTTCAGTAGTCAGAGTACGGCACCCGCTACAGCGGGCATAAGGGTTGAGTTGTGCAGTTATTTACCGAAAGACACAAGCGTCGCGCATATGAATGCAAAAATATTACATGCTTAAAAGTAATAGGCTCGGATTAGACCCTGTCACTTGCGAAGCGCTCACATCGTGCATGAGCAACCAAAGCAAAAAGTAATGAGAAGGATTAACCAAGAGTTTATGAAGTACTTAGACCGAAAGTAAGTCCTCGTCGTCCGTTTTATGGAAATGCACTCCAATTTTTTAAAAGTTGAAACCAATTCCAATCTCGTCATTGCCCTGCTATGTTTGGTTCTACATAGGCCGCTCTCAAATACAAATTGTCTTTGTCTGAGGGCTGGTCGCATTTCTTGTTGAGTTCGGCGAGCGAACAAAATCAAAATTCTAGAACAGAACAGAACTCGTTCAGCCCTTTTTTGGATTCTCATATAATTTCGAATAATTGCGTCTAGAGGAAAACCACAAGACCGCAACTCTCAGAAAAGGCAGCACGGAGACGCCAAAAAGTATTCGAAAGCATATAAAAAAGAAGCCGTACAAGACTCAAGTGCAGTCGCTGCCTAGCTGAGTCGAGTCAAAGGAGGAGTTTAATTTTCATAGTGGAATCATTTTTTATTCTTAACTACAGCGAGGTAGCGTACAGAATTGTGATTCGTGACCGACTGCCACAAAGTAGTCCTGCTTTGATTGACAGTTGACTGCCTCACGTAACAGGCACAAAAGAATTCAGATGGAAACATGGTTCTTGCGACTCCCATTCTCATTGTTATACTCCTGGTTATTTTGCTGTTGCTGTTGCTCGCTCGTACGCACATGCGATCAAAGACGTATAAAAACATGACAAGCTACCATCATGGGTTGCATGTTCACAATTTTTATAATTTGAAAATAAACGCTGTCAGAGAAATTGTGCAGTACAGGTACGAAAGTTGGATGGTTGTTGGATTATTATACAAGGGCCAGGAGCATAATTCGTTTTTTGTTCTCGTATCTGCCGGACCGCTGCTGCGGCCGACTGCGGCTGCATTGTCGCCCTGCCTACTTGTAATTACTACTGTAGTCGCTGATGGCTGGCTGGCTGGCTCTCTTATTATTCCCAGGCGGAGACGGACGGACGTTGATCAATCCTTTCCATTTCTCCTTCGACATTCCATTTTTTATTCTGTGAACTTGATAGAAATGAAATTAGTATATTAGTGAACCGAAGGCGACTCGACTGCAGTCACCGTGGGCAAATTGTGAGACCACAGTTCGAAAGAAAGGCTAAAGTTACAGCCCGACGTCCAATTTTAGTTCAAGTAACACACAAAGTAGCTGAGATCCATTTCAGTTTCAGCCCCCAGAATCATTTGAAATATGACATTTGAAGAGATTGGTTCTGTTTCTGTTTCTTGAAATTAATTAGATTTTTATTAATAGCATTATGCATGAGGAATATGCACTCGTCGATGCTTCGAATGACAGAAATTGAACTCCAGTCTCGTATCTCAACGCACTGGTTGAGCGTGAAAAAATTTTGAACTGCTAAAGTAGAAGGTTTGCTGAGATCTTGTGTCACGGACATGAAGCGTCCATCATCACAAGATTCCTCTATATGCATTCAGATTAGTTTGGAAAGCGAGAGGTCAATTCCTTGGAACGGTAACTAAGCTCGAGTGAAGAAACTGGGCCCTCTTACAAAGTCTCTCCATTGAAAGTATGCGTGGTCCTGTCCAATGCAGTCATCACACATGAGCTGAATTTGGAATTTCGCTGTAGTTAATAAACTTTCATCATTCCTTTAATAAATTATGGTAATTAAGCAGAAACTTAAAAGTTTCAAAAACAGAACATTTTCTTCCTGACATGAAATAAGAAACACACGCACAGCAGCAGGATACATCTCAAGTTTCACAAGACAGGCTTCTTCCGTTTCTGTGCAATGCAAAGGATTTTGTTGTTCAACATTTTCTCATGCATGGATTACATGCAACACGCGGATCGTAGAAATCATTTATTTGATGAATTTTATTTACATCCATGCACGTTTCCATGAAAGTAAGGCATCAAAACTTTGGGCAGTTTAAAATTTAGAAAATCGCTGGGAAAAGTTTGAACTTCGGCTGAATTCGTGTAGTTCGCGTGCCTGATGTTTTAAAAGCAGTACAAACTATTTAGATTCATATTTATGAGTGATTCAGAGTCTTGTACAAACTTCTGTTCATGCCGTGACTCTTGCATTGGCTTTGGTGTCGTTGAATTGAAAACAATTTCCATGTAATATGAATGCTAACAAAAGTTCGGCAGGTCTTTCGTATGCACTTGGCTGGTCGGTAAAACCATTCACTAGAATTTCGCCCGTGTGATCTCCATTTCGCCTGTCGCATTTTGTGATGAGAGGTATTGACAATATATCCACAGAGAACACAAAAAGGAAGTAATGTTTAGAAGAGCAGGGCAAGGAGTGCAGAGACAATAGAGATGATGGTTCATGATGGAAAGTGATTCAAATGTGTGCGATCTCGCCGTGCCGGTTCACGTGTTGCCGTTCGGCTCAGTCCTACTACTGCCGCCTCCGTTATCTGTAGCCAGTGCAGTGTACAATGTGTTCGTACACGCGGGCAGCACATACACATGTGAAATAACAATAGCCAAGAAGATTAATGATTTTTGTTGAGACAGACACCCCCGAAAGTTTTTCAACCGAGGAAAAAAAAAGAGATCTGATTTCTACCACCACCACAAGAAACAAGTGATCTTTCCACGTCTCCGTCAATTCTTCATTCAATCGCCAGCGTATCTTGTCTGCTCACTCGCCTTGTCTTGTTCTTTCTTGAGCCCGATCTTACTCATCATCATTTATCCCGAATTCCTCTATTCTGCGTCTCGGTACCTTCCGCTTCGATTTTATTTACTTCCAGCACAGTGCCAACGCCAAGCTTGAAAGCCCGCGCTCGGATCGATTTCTCATGAAGAATACAGGGTGAAGTTAGCAGGCATCATTTCCAGATAAATGCCCAATTTAAATCCACCCTCAATCATTTGAATTGTGCGCTCGAGCCTCGGAATAGCAATAAAACATTTACGAGCCTGTAAAACATGTGGACGTCGGTGTAAAGAGTAACAATGCAACAATGCGCAATGCAATGAGTAACTGCATGGAAGCAGCAGGCTTCACACTTTGGAAAGACAAATTATTATTCTCACTGGTGCGTGGCTGGAGTCCCGCATGTTCGCAGGGTGTCCGCGACTCCTGCTGTTCCACTGACATCATATATTATATCGTTAAGTGTGTAATGGATATAATAGTGGTAATAAAGAATACGCAGAGTTCAGAGTATCGTGTTTATGTATGACGTGTATTGTGTTTACACTTTACATGCGAATCAATGCCACGAGAAATCAGGCGTCCCACGAGACAATGATAAAATTTATTGGTTTTAAAATGCTCAAGACTACGACTGCTTTGTGTGTCGCGTCTTGAAGAGTTAACAGCAGAAATTCTCCCACGAAAGATCCAAACCACCAACCGGACGACGACAACAAGAATGAAATGAATGCTTCTCGGCATGAGAATCAATGAGAAATTAAAACCTTTCCGTGAGGCAAATAAATTCATATTCAAAGCACTGAATGAAACTGTTGAATCATTCCCGTTGCTGCTGAAATGGAATCCTTTCTCACTAGTCGCTATTCACATCTAAATTCTCATTCATGATTCATGCACTTTCCTTTCATGCATCGCTTTAAAATGTCAATTGACAATGTACTACAATGTAAAGATGTAGGTGGTGGGGATTCATGCCGCGTTTCCCTTTGATTAGCCAGCTACATGATAGGTTAGTGTTTCTGTCTCAGAACACAATGCGATAAATACAAGTTTATTGGGTTTGTCAATTGAGATAATACAAGAATGAATTGCGCATTTTGATGTCTTTATCGTAGACAAATGCTGCGATTGAAATGTAAGACTTTGCTTTGCTCCATTCTTCCTCGTGGTTTTGATGTTGACAGATACGCTACGCTACGGTTCAATTCGTGTGAATTCAATTGAATTCTATGAATAATCACAGCAATGAAATGGTTCTCTCATGCAAGGCTTTCCCATCACCTGCTAAACGTTCTACGAGTGGTCAGTGACTGCATTTGTGATTTGAAATCAAAATGAAATTGGTAAACCAGAATTTGTAAGATGCTGGAATCCAGGCGCGAAAACTTAAGACTTGCAATTGGAATTTGTACTCTAGCCAAGCAGATACCTGTTCTATTCAACATCAACACTGAGGCGGCAGTATACAAAAGCACACTTTCTCGCCCTGCATGCTCCGACCGATTCATCACGCTGCGATGGGAGAATATATGGGCCCCTGTCAAAATTAGACATTCATAAGAGACTCATGATGCTGCTGCCTAAATGGAGCCGAGCTGACATTCATCGAAATATTTAATCCAGCGAGGAAGAAGTTTTCCCGTCTTCACATTCACATTCAGTGCGCCGCAGCATAATATTTACTAATCTTCCACTAATTCCTTCTCTCTCAGCATCCATAACTCTTCTTTACACGCTCCGACTGCTGTCTACACTTAACCACCAACTAGCAAGAGGATAAAGTTGGAGCGGGAATTGGAACTGTGTGTGGAAAGAGTGAGTCTGTCTAGCGTCTAGTCTGCTCCGGAACATTCGGAACCGAACAGAGAACTAAAGCACTTAAAAGCCTATACGTTTTCATAAATATTTCCATTCCGATTCAAACTCTTGTCTCTCAAACTTTCCTGCTCTTGGCTCGCCGCATTCTGATGCTGTTGAGCTGCATTGAGTCGTTAAATGTTCTTGCACTAATAAATGAGGACATTTTGTTCTAAATATTAACCAAGCGAGGAAGCATGCTCATCAAAGGCGTGTACAAACTCGAGTAGGCGATGAAGTTTCAGAATTTTTAAGCGGTGCGATGGTTTAATGGCCAAAAGTTTTAGTGCTGGCTTCCTGCAGTGCAGTCTAAGCAGCACTAATCGTTACCATTTAAATCTAGCATAATGCCTAGCATTTTTGAATTTAATTTACTTTCATAATTTTTACTTTTATTCTGTTAACTTCACATCTACAATGCATCTTGCTGCCAGCGAAGCAGACGAATGTAATAGACCTAGTTATTGCCAAAATCATTAACCTTAACTAGAATTTTGCACAATTTTGCAGTTAAGAGGATCTTGTCCTGCGTTAACCTGAACTGATGATCTCCGCAGCCACACTCGTGTTGAGTTCGGGTACTTGATTGTTATTTGGGCCAGAAGAAACAGAATCGGAGCTCGTGGGAAGGTAAACCTCAACGGGTTGCGCTGGCGGTGGCGATGGAAGTGAGTGGTCTTGTTGCGCTGCGCCTTCAAGTACCTCGTTTGTGCCTGCGGATGCGGGTGAACCCGATGGGTCAGCAGATGCAGTGACAATTTCCTCACCTGTATCCATAAATTCAGTGTCCTCCCTCTCCAGTTCGTTCATCCACCATGAGATCAAGGCCGGAGGACACTTCATTCCATCCTAAAACGATACGACTCCCGAACGTGAGAAATGCCTAACACAAATGTACGCTGACATTTTACCTCGAAGAATGGGGGGCGATACAGCTTGACCCAGCGCTCTACCGTGTCAGCATCACAGGGTGGACCAATCTAGCCAATAATGCTCCTGATCAGTGAGTACTCAAACAAACTTTTAAGTTATGATTTCTTATTCTTACTGACGCCGCAGCAATCTCCGTATCGTATCCCGACAGGACAACGGCTACCGCCTTGGCCTTTTGTTTGCTGTTGAAGGCATCATTCTCATCCGAGGATTCACTGTCAGCTTCTTTTGCCTTTTGTCGTCTCCGACCTGCAGAATTAAAATCATCATTACTACGATTTAGCGGTTCAATAATCCTGGGATTATGCTTATATGAGCAAAATTTACCTGGAAAACATTTCAGTAGTTTTGACCAAACCATTGCGTCGAATTGATCTGACAATTAACTAATCTGAGCAATTTGATTTCATTGTGAAGGGCAGGAATTGAATTTTGTGCATTAAATTGATGGGCAGCCACCAACTTCACCAACTTTGGGTTCAGCTTCCTGATAACTTGTGCCCTTCCAGGTGAAGCTTAAGGTTGTTGAATTATGCTATAACAAGAGCAGCTCAAAAACGCCTTTGCTATCTACGGCAACAGTCACCCTTCCCTCAGTCAGCCGTCGACTTCAAACCTTATCATCACTTGCTACTGTTTAGCAATAACTAGAAACAAGAAGTGGCCTTTCAACCTTCAACAGAAACACGGTCAATGGAGGATGTGAGGGATGTTGCGCTGCAAGTAAAGTCTCAACTCTCATATTGATCTGGCCAATTAAATTAAATGTACTGTAATTAAATGTTGCTGTCGTGTGCCGCATTAAAGCCAAAATTAATGAAGCCGCATTCAATTCGAAAGTATTCCAATTTATGTAGCGGAAGTCGAAGTAATGAATTCCGAATTCTACTTTATTATTAATCGATGAAGTAAAAAGACAAAAATTGCAATGCAAAAAGAGAAGAGCGAGTAAATTGAAATTTTGAAAAGTCAGGTTCATATTAACCGAATTCTACTACAGGAATCCTGCCGTGCTTGGAGGCAGGGAGGGCTACGAGAAACGAGAAAAGTAATTTCATATTTTCACTGCCTTTACAGTGCTTCGTGGTTCTTCGCACCGCAGTACAGAATGCGAACGTGGAGAATTGAAGATGACAATAATGATACTAATGCCAAACACTTGTCTTTATTGCATATCTTATTAAATTCAGGATAAGAGAAGCACAGCACGAAGCACGCACACATAGGAACGAGGATGGTGCAGATTCAGAAAAGTGCGGTGTCTGTGTTAAAAGCCCATAGTTTATTCACACTCGAATAGTTTGGTGGTTCAGGGCTTTTAACTACAAATAATCATATCAATTCCTCCGAACGACTTCACTGCGCTGGAGCAGGCAACCACGACGAAGAAACGCATAAATTATCATAATGTTTTCGCCAACATCTCAGTTATTTCGATATCATTGAAGTTGAGTTCACTGAAAAGGACTCCATGCTCGAGCTCGGGCGTGTATTTAATCAAACATTATTACCTTACTTGCGCTGTGGTTCGAAGTGAGAATGTTGACACGGGTCCACACACATTAGATCGTTGGATTTGTAGTTTGGTCGTTTCCTGATGTCGCGTTTGCTGACTTGACGCTTAAATATTAATATGCAACGTATGACTTCTGGCGGCATTGCCCACATGTTTCGTTTATAACTTCCTCCAGTTATCTCTTCCTCCTCCTTAAATTCTCTTTGGGAATAACAGCTAAAGAGATGTGGATCTCGAATTAATTGAGTTGACTGATCCCACTCACGTTTCACTAAAGGCCCGAGTAAACTTTATTGCGTGAAATCGCATCTGTATTCGAAGTAGACCAAATTGCCATTCAATGGAATAAATTGGTCAAGATTTGAGAGTTCCCAAGCCTGGCCAAATATTTAGATAAACCTGAAACTCAACATTTCCCAGCATTGGTTCATTTCTTCGAGCGAAAATTGCAGCACAGCTCTCGCAGCCAATCATTGTCACTCATGCTCGGCTGCTCATGCCCAATTCTTTCACTTCTTAAAAATTAAACAACAAATTGGATTTTGTAATCCTGTATATAAATTTGTTGCTCAGATCCGCGGAAGGACGTCAGGGAAAGGGCAGAAAAAGCCAGCAACTTCCTGCAGGCTTGCTTTCACCGACAGTATAACGCACTTATCGCAATACTGCAACCAACCCAATTTTGTGTGGGTTGATCCGCTCCAATTCAGATGCCAATTCAGGGTCTCGGAGCACCTCATCGTTGACTATTGATTACAATACAACTCATTTGCCTCTTTTGCCTGGCATCGGCATGTGAGATTCACGTCCGCACAGCACACGGCCACACGAGAGGAAGTGACAGCCTACATGGAGTTGGCGTGTCTGACGCAAAAAGGGTGAGAAGGGAAATTAAATTCTTTGCATGAATTTGCATTACTGATTGGTTCATTTACATATTGATGGAGAACCGGTACCATCACAACTACCTGATAAGACGGGAAAAAGAAAGTCAACGCGCATCCGTCGTCGTCTCCTCTCTGGCATCGAATTCATACTCGCTGGGCTTGTTTGTGCCTCGTGTGGTGTGGAAGGTTATCTTTTCTGTCTCATACGCTGAAGAATTCGCGTTCTTTTTAAAAGTAAAGACGGGAGACAGGAGACAGGAGACAGGAGACGAGGAAAGAATAGATGGAGAATCGGATGCTGATTCAATACGCCTGCATATCTCCTCTTTGCGTCGTGCTGGCTTGCTGGCAGCTCTGTATCGGAATCACATGTATGCAGTATTTAGTTATAGTTTATAGCCTGGAAAGATCTTTCATTTCCTAAATTTTTTCGTTCATTGTGAAATCCATCGCATCGCACGGATCCGTACATCAGCCAACTCCTTTGCCACTGCCACATTTTCTTATTACGTAAAAGTTGACTTTTTCTCCTTCGACTTCGTTTTATTCACTTCACTTCACATCTCCTGCTGCCATTTCTTTCTCTTCACCAGCCAAGGCCTCTATCGTACCCCATCCAAGCCAAAATTATGCGGGCAAGCAAGGAAGCCTGCTGCCTGCATGGTTGAATGAGTACATGAATGAAATGAATGAAAGTGAAAAGAGTTAAGGTTCTTTATGCGACGTATTCCCTAAATTTAAGCAAATATGTACATTGTGTGAGGAAATCGAAAAACGCGAACGCGAAGACGTGCAACAGAGTGGAGAAAGAATTTAGACTGCTGAAGTGAGGCTTCACCTTGCCTGCTCTTACTCGCACTTTCTTTTATTTCTTAAACACAACGTCAAATTATACAAATGCCAGGAAGATGAAGAAGCAGCTTATACGCTTTTACTCAAAGCGCAGTAAGACTTCTTGAGTGCATTTGTTAAGATCGTTTCCTTCGTGTAATATGATGTTTCGAAGCATTTTCACGTTTTCTCGCCCACATCACATCCGAATCGATAGCCATCCGTGCACGAGTGAGTGAGCCGTGTTGACTTTCAAAGTAAATTGGATTGATGCCCAATGCTTCTCTTATCAACATCCGCGCTAAACCTATTCCGGTTTAAGTTTTAGACTATGGATAGAATTTGCATAAGCACTGGTTTTGTGATGTGGTCGGATCTGATCTGTTCCGGTTACGGGCTGTTCGGGTGCCAACTTTAAGTTGCCCGCAAGCCCGGATCACGAGAATTAACTAATCGTGGGCCTCTGTCGATGTTTACGACTCATTGTTGGTCAATGTGCTCGCGATTCGCTATTCGCATACCCATGCGCTCGCTTAGCGTTTCTCTTGTCCGTATTCGGCATTCACATTCTCGTCTCTGTATTTTTGGTCAGGGCCAAAATGTCATTTCTGATTAATGATCTCTGATCAGAGCACAGCACAGAGGAAAAACAGTTGAGCCGCCGGAATGGGAAAGAGAAAAGGAAGTGAGAAGGCTACAAAGCGAAAAGAATTGAAGGACAGTCAAGCAGCACAAACAAACACGCAAAGGAAAGGAAAGGCAAGATTTTTTTTTCGATGAGCGTTTGTGCCGTGCTTTTGTGAACGCTGGGATGGGCCAAGCTGCGAAGAATCTTTTGAAGAATGAAGAATTTATTCAAGTTTCCCGTATTTCTACTCGCGTGTTGCTAACACGTTCTGGATCCGTGCGTCAGACGAAGAGCAAGACCGCAACGAAGGAGGATCGAGACAGTGGAATAAAATAATCAGAAATCATTCGGATCTTGAAAGCAATCCTTCAAATTGTGCGTTCGGGCATTCGAGTTAGCAGACATCCAGCCAAGAGTGGTCAAGTATAAATGTGAATCACGCGTCTTGATGGGCTGAAAACAACCCTGTATTTTACATTTTGTGCATTTGTCTAGTGTGAAATGTGAAGTACAGTTCGCCCAATTTTATTCTTGCAACCGAAAATTACAGTTTGGTGTCATTTAATTAAATTTAGCTGTAGCACTGCCACTGCTTAACTAATATTAAATATAATTTCCTGGATTTGACAAATCCCAGGCTTGCTTAATTCAATTTACAGATATTCCGATCGGGCGTGTTTGCTTAATTTCTGCCAACGAAGATGCCGTTTGTTCAAATGAATATTCTAACAGAAACACGATGGTGAAAAAAGTTTAGGTGCTGCATCCAGTCAAACGTCACTGACATTTTCTGATTAAAGGTGGGTGATGGTTGAATTTTCATCAGACCGATTTCCATTTTCTATGTCGTCGACGCAAGTCTCCGAATTTGAAAGGACCGACGAAGAAACATAACCTGACGAAGATTCCATGTGACTGTTATAGTCGGAAGCAGTTGGAGACCCAAATGCGGGCCAAAATGTTGCGGGTTTTACTGCGGAATGAGATGAAGGAGCAGGAACCCTGTCTTGATAATTATACAACGAGCCGTCGGAAGTCGAAATTGGCTCGTAACTGTTCGGGTAATGAGTGAATGCCATAGCTGCTGGAAAATATTGATTGCCAGAATTGGTGCCATACAATTGCTCAGGTCCAGTGTAGTGAGCATTATAAGCCGAGTGGTAATAGTTCTGGTCGCATGCGGGGTCAGTCAGCGATGAACACACATTTGCGTTCGCAAGCTGATAGTGAGCACTGCTGGCAAATACGTCGCCATTTACTTGTGTAGGCTGAAAATAGTTTGAAGACATTGGTGGTAAGTATTTCGGGGAATACATTTTTTCGGGGCCCTGCTGATTGTTGTCATTGCTGTATTTCACGTTGTATCCCGAAAATTGAGCTGGATTGTTTACAGAAATTGCTTGCCCGTATGTTGGCAAAAGAGGACTGAAGCTCTTTAATTTCTTGATCAAAGATGGGTCCGGCTGATCCTCAGCGTTCTTTACTGGTGGTGGAATGTGCCTTGTTGGATTGTTGACTCCTTCGTCGCTTATGTCACCATCGTAGTAGTTGTTTGGCTGGTTCACTCCTTCCATCGGCTCACCCGCGTTCAAAATCGAATCCTTGGATGAGGCAGCAAGTGATGACGACGAAGAGCCAGCAGTGTGAGAATTGGAAGCGTACGCCGACGTGGAATGAGTTCCAAGGAAATTTTTCAAGATAACATTGGTTTTCATATGTGCGCTTCGGTAGTCATCTTCATCTGTCTCGTTTCCATCGTGGGGTTTGGAGCAGGCTGAGTGGTGACATCCTCCTTTCCCACCAACCGCCGCCGTCCCGCCACTTGGCGAAGAACAGCAAGGCGCGTTTCTTTGCGGTGACTGCGAGGGTGAGTCCAGCATCAGTCCGTTCATGTTGTGATGGCTGCTGTTTCTCGAAGACGAAGTCAAACCAGTGGGAGATGAACCGTTGGAGCTCGAAGTCTTTGCTCCTGTACCAGACGAAGTCGGCCCCGTCTTTTGTTCTTTCTTGAACTTCATTCGACGATTCTGAAACCAAATCTTAATTTGGCGTTCGGTTAAATTGAGCATGGCAGCCATCTCAATGCGTCGGGGCCGGCAAAGATAGCGGTTGAAATGAAACTCTTTCTCAAGCTCGACGAGTTGTGCGCTTGTGTACGCTGTGCGGGCACGTTTCGTCGGGTGGTCGACTCCTTCTGGAATTCATAATCACAGAAAATGCATAGCATTACAAAATAGCCGTTATCAAATCCTGAAATCAAGTTTAGAATTTCAGGTTGCGAGCTTCACATGCAATCGTGGTTTGCGTTTAGTATTTAGGAGTGCGCGCACTGAGAATGATAAAAACAAACTTATTTGGCGTCTCACGTCGAAACTCGAAAATTGTTGCATGCACCACGATAAGTCTAAACCAATCAGCGTCTAGACAAGTCATGTCCCGTCCTCTTTCTTTGTAAACCTGCTCACGCAATAAAGTAATTTTAATGTGTGACACACAACGCCGAGCTCGAATAATAAACTCG
This sequence comes from Mesaphorura yosii, assembly GCA_009869945.1. Lineage (NCBI taxonomy): Eukaryota > Metazoa > Arthropoda > Collembola > Poduromorpha > Tullbergiidae > Mesaphorura > Mesaphorura yosii. The sequence continues at coordinate 112,945 of WIXG01000209.1, forward strand.
ACTACCGTGCATGCATGCATTTGTACGTACACGAAATCTTTATCTTTATTCGAATTCATCATTCCTGCCGTGCGCATGTATCCGAATCGTACTTTTGCTCTTTCTTCTTTGTATGAATTCATATTTTCTGTGTGTTCCTTCGTCATTCGTCTCACGCGATTAGAGTGACTGCTATTGCCACGTAACCAATTGCAATTCCAGCCCAAAACTTCTGGAAAGAATTGACACATTGCGACTGCGACTGAGAGACTGAATCACGCACCTTTCATATGACTTCGCTCTGATTCTCGTCAATACGTGGAACTGTTACTAATAACTTTCTAATCGTGGCGTGGGTAAGCTGCGGTTACCATGTCGAAATGAAATACTGCGTTGCAATAATTATGAAGCATCAACGTTCACGTTGCTCTTAGCTCAAGACTGCACTGCAAGAAAGGCGAAGGCTTGACACATTTCAGTATTTCGGCAAAGAAATCGCATTCCTCAACCGTCTTCCGTTCCACGTCGTAGTCGTAGTGCAGTTTTGCATTTTGCAACTTGGATGATTGAAATTGAAACATGTCAGATCTCTCAATCATCTCTTTCCTCTCACTTCTCACAACGTCCTTCTTACTTCTTATGCAAATTCCGACAGCAGAACAAAAACAAAGCATGACAGAGAAAATTGACGAGAGCCTTGAGATACATAAAATGGAATTGTTTCAATAATTTCAATCTCTCGCGTATCGGCGTCAGCGTATCTATTGGCATTCGTCCTGTCTTTTTCTAAACTTGTCGTAGTAATGCTACTGCTTCTCATTCTGTTCTCCTTCTCATCATCCGAAAGCTCGCAATATAAAATGCTAAATGTTACAAAATGCTCGTATGTAATGCGTGCTCCGAAAATAAGAAAGTACAAACTCTCGCTCTTTGGAAACACGCCTGACGCCGAGGCCAATGCGTTGCGGTTCATGCTTACAGCAATGTAGCTGGCTTGTACGATAATATTTTTTCAGACGAAGGATATCAATCATTCCGCGAGCTGAAAGGTCGGCTTGTCTTGTCTGCTTCCAAAACTCCGACCAAGTCGGAGTGCGTATCACGTACGACAATATGGTGCATATTTATAAAATAAAAGAATCGCTTTTTGTTTGTAGTTTTTTACGAGTGAAACACAAAAAGAATTTTGTTTCGGCACCTGTGTGTCAAAGTAAACATCTGTTTTCTTAAACGCATTCAATTTCGAGCTGAGTGCCCTTAATTCGGTACCCTGCTTCAGTTTGAGCCAAGTCGAGTCGAGTGTACCTTGCTGGAGCGGAAATTGCCGTCATTGCCGCGTTATTACGACCAATTATTATTCTGAATATTAACTTGACCCCGAAATTAGTTTCAAGTGCTATGTTAACTAAGAAGGTCTTCGCAAGTTCAAAACACTGTTAATTGCATTTAACATTTCGTAAGAAGCGCGCACAGTTTGAAAACAAACTAATTGCATGGCCTATTAAGTCCCTGGCATTGTGCCTTGTGCAACGCGAGCCGGTTTTACATAATTTGAATGAATGACACTGAAATTTTGTGGATGGTAACAACGTACAGGACACGACTACCTCCAAGATTGTCAATGCAATGCAATGATCTTCTAATTAGTATTCAATATGGAAATATTTACCGTGAGAGGAGGACGAGGTCGGCTGCTGCTGCTGTTGTTGTTGCTTGTGTTGATCAAGCATCAAGTGATGCTGTTCAGAAAGCGAATGCGCTGGAGAGTCCTCAGATTGCTCGTGATGAGGCATCCAGTTCGAGTACATGGTAACATCTTGTCCGGATGGGTCACCACCGACGGCGGTCGCAGAAGGTGCCTGCGCGTAAGGTGAAGATGATGAGGCTGCATGTCCGCTGAACAATGGCAAATAGTTTGATTGATCTAGAAGCTCCGCTTTGGCCACAGCAGCTGCCAGGATCGAGGAGTCGGAAGACTGGTCCAGAATCTGTTGGTGCAGCGTGCCGCTGCTGCTGTTGTGGGTCTCAATTCCGTCGTCTACACTTTCCCACCTATTTGCATCGAGCGTCTTACTGTTGGAAATCATCGACTGCGTAAAACTTGATAGCGGCGAGTATTCCATGTACGTTGCAATCATGCTATCCTCGTAATTGCTCTCAGCTGACGGGATTGGGGTTGAGGTGCTGATCGGCACAGGCGGTCCGTGATACTTGCACTCTTTTCCCGGTGATTCAATGGCGCTGTCGAGGCTGCGAAGAGTTGACGTTGAATCGCAATAAATACTGCTATTGTTGCCGCTGTCCTGAATTTGGTTTTCGAATTCTGACTCCGACGTAGAACTGAGATTCATGCTCGCGCTCCTGTGATGCTGCCAAGAGTCTCCATCGTGTGCCCTGCTTACCAGCGGGGCGAAACTGACTTCTGACTTGATTCTTGCCCCTTGTTCCGTTTCGTCGTTCAGGTCTTCACCATTTCTTACTCCTCGATCAGACATGATTACAGGTCCAACTGTTCTTCGCTCTCTACCAGCTGGACGTTGCCGATGGCGGCCTCGGAGCTCGCTCAAATCAGCAAGCGACTTGAGTGAAACAAACGCTGGGCTCCTGCGGTACCTGCGCTGCCAAGATACAAAAGAAATTCAACTGACACATCGACATCAATACAATACTCGGTTTTACTTTAACAAGATTAAGAGCGCATTTGTTTCCAAACAAATATCAAAAGCAACAAGTGTCAATCTTCCCAAATTCCAACCTGTTTTTCGTATTGTTTACTTTTTTTTACTAATCTGACCATCAAAGAAATTGGCCGCCTACGCAAAGAAACTGAAATATCTCTGGTCGGTAGCAACAGCTGAAGCGTATTTGCCATTTCCGACTACCCAACACTGTAACGCTTATCTTCATCGTATCGTGACTAAGATCAAGAGAAGCGCTGCGGTATATTTTGGGACGAACCATAGGAAGGGAACAAGAAACATGATTAAATTGATGGCAACTCTCAGACTTTGAGAGAAACTTTACTGCGCTGCACCGTGGATTGGATTGGATCGCGTGTCTGAGTTACACACTGAACACGAACAAGTGTAACTTATTAATTTATTTTTTCCTCTGCGCTCTCTCCAAACTCGAGCCGAGTCGCTTACGTTGCGTTTGCTTTAATCTCACGAATTCGTAACATGTGTATGAAAAATATTGTTATTAATGAGATTAAACACGTAATGTTTTTATGAGTGTATGATCTCACCTTTTCTCCTGCCCGACGCGTCTCTGAGCTCCACAATTCACGTGTGGTTGTGTTTCTTCCTTATGAGTTTAACTGTTACAGTAATTTTTAATAATTCTCTTCAGTAGTCGTCTACTCGCGTCTTGCTCCACGTTATTGTCAGTCTTGCAGGTAAAAAATGTAAATTTTCACAGTACTGAACTGATTTGACTTGAATTGACTGTGACTACTTGAGCGAGCTGTTGTTGTTTCTAGATCAGGCAAGAATTCTTAACTGAACTACGAAATTTAAAGTTTTTGTCCCTTTTAATATCAAAGCCAAACAGGAGCAAAAAATATCGTAGAAAAATGGAAGAATCAAGTTAAAAATTTCTGGTTGATAAGACAAATACACTCGCGTAGCCAGTCAGCCAGCTCTGCCAGTGCAATGTGAACTATGAACGTGATGATTTGAAGAACTCCTTACAGCCTAAAACAATGGGATTGACAGTCGAGCACACGAATACGTAAACGAGACGAGACGCGCCTGAAGTACCTTTCCATTTCTACCTTAATTTCGAGTCGACGAGTCAGTTAGTTAACAAACCAAACACATGAACTTGTCACAATATTCCAAAATGTCATTAGTCAATCGCGAGGTGAGAGAAGGTGAGGCAGACATGATTTGGGCCCGTGCATACTGCACTGTCGCAGCATAGCATAGCAGAGGGAAAACCAGCAGGTTAAGTGTACGCGAAAATTACAACTCGGAATTAGGATTCAGACTTGTTACTTGTCATGTCAGATTCACGTTGAGTTCGAGACAAAAATCTGCAACATGCGTTCGTGTCTCAGTACCCAGTCACATTCAGGTGTTGTCTGCACCCAATCGACGACACGACGACTGACGACGCGATGACTGGCAGCCCAACATGTCCGGAACAATTCCGGCGTTCAGTATGATAATTGGATCTACATCGAACCTTGACTCGACGCTCAGTGGTGGCTTAAATCTCAAATTTTCTGACCAGTCCGCCCGAAGTGGTGCCAGACTTTAATTCTTGTTATTAATGAAGCCAAGCCATGGTTTGGTTCGGCTTGCTGCTCTACTGCTGGAAGGTGGAAAAGAAGGAAGCTCAAGCGTGTGGGATTGAATAATAATTCTGCCTCGCATGTTCAAAATATTAAAGCCCGAAGGCAGTACAGCGCCAAACCATTTGTTATCTCCCAAGTCGCCAGTGTCTCTCATTTTTTTAGCGTTAAACCTTCCATCATGCTTCATCAGACTTCTGCTTGTATTCATGCATGAAATTGGCTCTTATATTGGCTAATTGCTGATTTCAGAACATTGCTGAAGCCACGAGGATGCAATTATACAAATCAGGTTGTCAACTTGTTCAATTTTCGGGCTTAGAGTAGCAAAGTTCACTTATTAGCCATCCATACTTGGCGATCTGGCCGTTGCAACAATTTCATTCTATTCTAAGCATTTTTGGTGTGAAATCTCGACAGAGCCAACAACCAGCCAGGTTATCTGTCTTGATCTCAACGTCTCAACATGAAACATGACGCGTGGAGTTAAAGCGTTGTTATTGTTGACAAATTTCGAAAAACAAGTGGAACATTGATGTATGAAGACATCTTGTCACGCTGCTCTCACAAAACAATGGGACTGCGTGTAATCTTGCAGACTTTCAGTACCCAGAGTAAAGTCAAGAAGACAGACACACTTTTAGTCAACAACCAACCCTTCCTTGACTCTCATCCTGTTTGGATGATGTTATGCATTGTCTCTCACTCTCAAATACAGTCACCTTTTGTTTTTATGTAAAATGCACAAGCACCAACCACCAACTATTACTTGGCTTGGGTTGGCGATGAAAGTGACGATGGGCTGTGAGCAATTAATTACTGGGAAGAGGCTCCATGCTGAGCAACATGACGTAGAAAGAATCATCAAGTCTCCTGAGCTAGTCTTCTTCGTACGGGACTGATGCACTCAGGGCGCGAATTTATTTTTATGAATGAACTCATCTTCTCCCTCTTCAGAGCAGGAAAGTACGAGACGAGATCAGTGATTGCGGGAGTCGCCGTGACTGGAGTACGAGCCGGATAAGGATTTTAAACCTCTTAGCTCAAAGTGCATACGTCAAGGTGGGTATTAAATAAATGTGAGACAGATCATGTACAACAATAAGCAATACAAACAGTCATTTATGACAGCTTCCTGCTGTTTCTGGAGACCTTAAAGCTACCAACTTTCAACGTTCAACTGCAGACGACTTGCCCAAGACAAGACGCACACAAAAGCTTTAATGCCCTGTTATGAGGCAAGCACAAGTCACCAGTCATTTCCTTCGTAAACATTTCAGTTCACACCTTTGCTCTACGTGCCCTTCTGCTTCTTCTTAACACTCTGGCCTGCTCAAGGTGTTTGGAGACATCACCATGAACTCGTGGTAATTGACATCGTAGACGCTGGCGTCTGCCTTATCGATCAACGCATCTCGAGACTGTTCAGATTATGCTTCTGGAGTTTTCATTCAGAAACAAGACAACAGTCTCAATGAAGGCAAGTCCGTATTTCAGGAAACCTGTTGCCGGCCGTGTCGCAGTAAAACGGTGGGAAAATTGTTGATCGTGGTTAGGTCAAGTTTTCCCAGTCAGACTTGTGGCTGGCCGTAGTCTTGCGTATCCGAACCAAGACTGAATGACCTTATCCTTGAGAATTTATGAATGAACTGGCAAGAATGGCATTGCATATAATTATGTAATTAGGTTCACTTTTGAAATATGCAGCTCGCTGCCTTAGTCTTACTTCCAGAAATTCCAATAAAGGTGTGTTAGTAAATTGTAGGTAAGTCGAGGGATTTGTTTATATGAAGTTGTGATATCGAGAGAAGACCATACAACCCAGAAACGCGGACGAAAGAATGAGGGATGACGGAAGAGAGAATTCTGAGATTTAAAATACAATTTTGATGAAGGATTATGCAACGTTGAGGGAAAGTTATTAGATTTCGGTTTTAGTTGGGCAGGAAGGAATCGAACGAAATGAAAAAGATATGGAAAGGAGTTTAGATTTAGGTAGGGGAAGCATCAGCATGACATGAGAGCACGGCCACCGTCGACCGAAAACAGAGTCGGGAAGAGAACTCAAATTTGGAAACTATTTTCATAATAGTATTACATTTGCAAAAAGAGCAGGCAGCAGGCGGGTTTCGAGATGAGAGAAAGCAAAAGCAAGTTTGTGAGAGAAAGATACTTTTAAAATCATGTTTGTGTGGAAATTTCATCACAAAAATACTTCTCTGCCAGCATTCTGCGAAGCTCCCGTCGCTGCTGTAAGCTTTATTCATGTTTATCGGATGACAAAGAAACTGAAGCCGGTATGACGGCTTTGAGAGTGAAATGGAGAAAGCGTGCAGCCAGCGAGAGAGCGAGAGTGAAGAGATGATTGTAATATTGATTAGTTACTTTTGCGAGTAGACAGTCAGTCAGTGCAGTCATGCTGTGGCGTGGCGGTTGTGTCGAGACCGAGCGGAGCAAGAGCATGAATGAAACAAGATGTGGTTAGATTGGAATATTATAAACAGTGCTCCGGAAGCTTCAGGACACCCTCAAATTCTTTAGCATACTATTTTTCAGTAGTTCAGAACTCTTTCGAGTCCTCTTTTCTGATTTCGATCCTCTGCGCTTGCGGAGTTTCTAATATTGAAAATGTTTACAAAAGAAATCCGATAGAATTTCATGCAAAATTATGGCGCAGCAGAGCCCAAAAGTTAAAGTTGCCTAAATTATGTTAAATGCGCGTTGGAGTGAAGTTGGAGTTGGGACGTTGGTAGGAAACATCTGCTTTTATCTAAATGAAGCAAAAAGAAATGGATAGAAGTTTGTCTGGCATGGCGTGGTATTTTGGTAGGAAAAGCACTTTCGACTTTTTCATAATGTGCGCTTACATCGCATATTTTGCGTATCTTGAATCGGAAATCTAAAATCTGAAAATCTGGGTTCTGTGTTTACTTGAAGATGCAATGTAAACGAAACTCGAGAGTTCAAGGTTTTGGCTTTAGCTTTAATGGTGCAGCCAACAACAGTTTGCCTTTGTTCTTGATGTTGAATTTCATTAACTTTCTTGCGCCATTGTATCCTTTATGTACTAGCACGTCTTCGATTTGGAATAAAGTGCGACTTCCGATGCACATCCTTATCTCGTAACTTTAACTCATGCCATGCCTGCGCGAGAGGACGAGAGCACGAGTGCTCTTGACACCTATATGCTAGTGCACTGTCTGGGGAATCAGTCAGAGTGATCCGTTTCCAAGTTAGTCCGTAAACTAACTCAACTGTCTCATCTTGAAAGTCAAAGCATTGGAATGAGTTTGAAGTTTGAATGAAGGAATGTCAGGAGACGGAGCAGAGACACGATTCTTATTTTAAATAGTTAGCGAAGTGCTGCTGCGACGGTTGCCGCTTCTGCAATATGAGTAGAGTCGAGAGTAGAATGAAAATCAAATTCCGAAATTTGATGGAGAAAAAGGGACAACTTCCTGTCATCAAAATATTATCATCATTTTCCATTTTCGTATGAAAGCCCAACAGCCAACTTTTGCTCCGTCGTGGCCCGACGTGAGTGACATAATGCGGTGCAGTGGGAATGCAAACTTGTGCGCGACTTGTTTAATTCCTTCAAAATGTTCTATCAAAATTAAATCTACGATCGCCCTGCCGCCAGCCAGTGCCAGTGTGCATGCGAACTCTCAGCCTCCTTGCTCTGGCTTCAACTTTATCTCTCTTGAATACTACGATGTGACGTACTGAAATATTTTGAGGTGATACTCCTCAAAGAGATAACTTTGCGGTAATCCACTTGCTTGTTACTTGCATGCTTGTATTACAGTGTCCTCATTCACGTCATAGCCTTCTAAAATATTCTACATAATGCGCATTTTGTTGGTTTACAGGCACTTATTCTAATGCAAGAGACCTTCGGTTCCAAGTTTGCCAAAAGATTTACTTCTACTGGAAGACGCACCAAGAAAATATTGGCGAGGAAGCAAAATTGAATTAGATTGCAATTTTTTTCTTCCATACAAAATTGACAGGCAGGTAAAAAACTGAGACAACTACAAGAAATCCATCTTCCATGTTCCATCTTACAAAATACGAAATGCGAGCAGAAACATCGATGCATGAGCGTCAGCGTTGAGGAAAGAATGAAATATTTATTGTCTCGCTGACTGAAGACTGATTGAGTGACTGACAGGAAACATTCTTGCCATAATGAGAAATGGGATCGGCAGCAAATGAGAATTTTAAATAATTGTATTGGTAGTTCGCCAACTGTAAATGGTGGCTCGTATTCTTAGAACTCAAAATTATCAATCGCAAAAATTAAAGAGTGCCTTATGCTTTTACATCAGTAGGAAACAAGCCTAAGGTAAGGTGCCGGGCATCTTCACAACGGCATCTGAATTGAAAAGCAGGGCTCACCCAAACCGAGAAATAGAATTTTAGAATTCCGCACTTGCATTTGCATTCGCTTCTTTTGCCCCGTTGCGGAGTGGAATTGTCTTGTCTCATGATTAGAGATGCTTTGCGATGTTCCTCTAATTTGCAGGGATTGAGTGTACGAGAGTCAACCTTTTCCTCGGAGGACCCATCCATCATGGACCCGTCAACTCCCTGAAACCGTTGTGCGTGGCTCCTTTCATTCTATTTCCCTTCCCGTCTCCACTCCGACAAGCCTGTGACTGTGTCTCGGCTGCTACTGCGAGTGATGGCTTTTGTTGTCTGTGTTTGCCCCATATGCCAACCCAAGAGTGAATAACTAAACAAAATACCCTTTTTATAATATTATTTCTTTCAGCAGCAGCACTTCCATTACACCACGGCAGAATTTAGATTTGGATGCATAAAATGCTAATGCGCAACTCTTCCAGGTTATTTGTCATCTTTGAATTTGCATCATGGTCGGCTCTCTCCCTGAATTTGAGTTGCGGAATAAATTCATAATTTGGATTAATGTCATTGAAATTGAATGTGCAAGAGCTTTAGTCCATCGGTACATTTTGCTTGCTTGAATCTTACTTATTCGTCATAAGTTAGATCTGTTGAAGAAAGGTTTGGGGTTTGGTCAAGACCAAATGTGGCCAAGTCAGAAGTCAGATGCCGACTGTATCTAGAGCTTTGCCGTGGCGGCGGCCAGAGGATGGGAGAAGCCTGCCTGACCTAGCCATAAATCAAGTCGGCAGTCGAGATAAGAGATTTACTATTTGTTTACTGTCTTTCGGAGGTAGAAAAGCCCAATAACAACCTTCCACTTGTAGAGAGCAGATGAGGTGGAGGCTTGTGGGACAACTTATCTCCAAATGAGAAATGACCAAATCATTACAAGTCGTAATAAATACTTAATGTGTGAAACATAAACCCAGATAAGTGATAACAACTCTTGACAAGGGCTCTAAGAGGTCATAAATATTTTTATTTAGCTTATTTATAGCGTAATTAAATGCTGATGTATAAAATTAATCGAATTGGAGTGTTTATGAGTCAAAGCCGAATGCAATTAAATTAATTTCCTCCATGTTAATCGTCTGGAATTTACAGTAAATATTATTGTAATAACCTTGCAGGCTCTTGGTAGCCCACACTACTTATATGTTACAACATAAAAGGACAACCAGCGCAGCATAAAACCAGTTGCCAGTGAACGATGAAAGCAAGATGCGGGTTTTCACGAGCCAAGAAAGGCTCTCCCCCTAGCGTGCGTGCTGCATAAATAAGGCGGTGCTTCGATGTTCGAGGAGTGCCGTCTAGGTGGATCAGCGAGTTCTCGGCTCAAAGTTGAAGCTAACGCTTCCATTTCTGCTCTCTTATTCGCCTCTTCCGTTCCGAGGAAACACAATAATACTGTGAATAAGACGGGCGTCACGTCGTACTGGTCGCAGGAGTGAGTCGATTCCGGGTTTAAGAAATTTTTATTATTCGCTTTACAGGATATCATTACATTGCTTGGACCAGTTTGAGGCAAAGCAATTAATTTTGACTTTTTAATGCGTAATTTATGCCTGTTCCATAAAATTGTAAATGGCGACACACCCGTAATGGAATAAATTAATAGAGAACTCATAGTCGCACTTGTTAGCTCGATGGTATGAAATTACAAGTTGAGCAGTCATATTTTGAAGTTACTTCATTGCATGAAGGACGAATTGTTGAGATTTCGGGAACTCAAGACACCTGGACTGGTTAAATTCAACTCCTGTTTTAAGGGTCCTACTATTGCCTATTGTCATTGCAGAGGCCAATGTCCTATAAAGTATAAAGTTGTAAATCGTGTGCCATGCGTCGTACCTTCCAAATTGTCCTTCAATGACCTACAACAACTGCACCGGTCAGGTAGCACACGGAACACGACTTACCATATTTACCTTCCCATCTGGAGAAGATCCATTTACAAAGCAAGCGAAGGGCAGAAGAAAATGGGTTTATAAGATCTCAAGTATTATAAAGTCAAAGACTGTACAGACAACACAAATGCATGAGTGAGATTGAAAGTGAAGTTTTTAAAGCTAAAAGCTTAGAGTGACACTAAAAGTTACCCTTGTCTTTTCCATTATTCTTTTACAAACTCATCCTTCATTCTGTCACTTGCACTATAACCTCTTTATTGCTTATAATCAAGAAGACCGAAACAAGAAAGCAAGGTACTCTCCACATAGAATGCATAGCCTGGTTTTGCATCTGCAAATAGAAACTGGTGAATTCTGAAAACACTTTAGCTCTGATTCCATTCTATTCAGGTCTTAATTTTTCCTGCTAAAGTATTCAGCGCCTTATACTCGTGCCTCCGTCGGTCCATCACTGCACGTACGAATGAACGGCAGTTAGAAACCTCCGCTTTTGAAAATACAGGGAAGAAACCTCGATTCTAGTTAATATGAAATCACAGAGAGATACTGCATAGCATTACATTAAGTGGGAACAGCGCTGCAGGTTCAGTCGTTTTATTTGTGTAGTGAAATCACGTGAACACGTGCATTAAATTGTATTCCATCAGATTCAAATTACGTGCCCGTCTCCTTCGCGTTTCTTCTTTGGAATTCAGTGAGATGGCAAAGGCAAAATGGCAACAGAGTGGGTTTTGATTGCCATGTGCCAGTGCATTGAAGCAAGTTATGCTGCGTCGGGAGCTTTTTGTTGAAAATATTTACTAGACGCAGAAAATCATTCAAGAGAAGATCCTACCAAAATGTAGAGAAAGAAATCTCAAATGTGTCAAGTCATCATTTCTAATTTTAAGCACTTCTCTCTTGGCAAATGCGAGCGCTCTTGGATCCCGAGTCGCGGTAAGAAATCTGTTTGTCGTACGGTTCAGTTGCTCCGCGAGAAAAATTATGAATTGCGTGTTTAAGTGTTCAAATACGTAGTCAAGTCATTGCCTCTGCCATTACCATGCCGTTCTGAGTAAAACTGCGAGCGATTCGCTCAATTCGCTGGTTCGTTCGTTCTGGTCTCATGTCTCGTTCTTGCTGCACGCTTGGAGTGAGCAGCGTGTGCTGTGTTTTTGGAAGCGAAATCTCAGGAGTGGAAACTGTCTGGAAATGTATATCTGTTTGGGGAATCGAGTGAATTGGTATGGAACGCTGCTTTGCTTTGCATCTTCCGGAAACTTAAAAGGCATGGCCACAGAAGACAAGCAACGCGCAATGCTTTGTGTGCTCCGCGCTGCTCTGCCAGCCCTCAAAAAGCTTTTGTAGTGTCGTCACAGCTTCAACTTCATAGGACGTTGAGCACAGAATAAATCTAACAACCATGTTGAATTTATATGAAAAGTCACTGAAACGGAAGTTTGAAATTTTCATGTCTTTACAACGCACTGCCGTAACGCTAACGAAGAGAACAGCGTAATATTTATTCGATTAGAAATTTCGCCAGATTCCATTTGGACTTGGCTTAGGTTCATATTGATTTTGTCCACATTATTTTTGCTGAATCGGACTTGATATTAAATGTGTATTTGTGGAAACCAAAACTGGCTTTGGGTCTTTTATTGCTTGCTTTTCATTCCGGCAGATTTATGCGGCAGGCAGGCAGCAGACCTGTGCGAAAGGTAAAAAACTTTCCAAAAATGGTTGTGCATTGTACCAAGCAGTTATTGGAAACTAAAATAGATTTATGTAGCTTGAAATGAGTTTCTGGCCGGACAAAGTCCCGGCAAAATACAAAGTTGTGGTGGACAACGAGTGTTACGCTCGTATAAGTTCATTTCGCAGTGTTCGCAACTGCCGCAATAAGAAAGTCACCTATTATTAATCAGTGGCGTAGTCTTTTGTTTCAGACTATCGCCCGAGTAAAATGATATTTCTCATAAACAGAATGCGGATTGAGGAGAAATGACATTCCTTATTCATAGTAGGACATAGTTCTTGAATGTAATTATGAATTCAAACGAAATGAAGCTATCTCGATATTTCTAAGTAAAACGAAACGAAACAAGTTAAATCCAGTCCATTCCGTGGCGTGGCAAGGCGAACCATTCATTTGATTAACATGCCATTAGAGAATTTCCCGACACAAATGTGAATGTGAATGTCTCTTTCCTTGAATAGTGAAGTCATACAATGGCAAAGGCAAATGCAACAGTGTCTGTCGTTTCTGTCTCTCCTTCTCATTACGCACGTCTTTGTACCCGGCTATGAGCTGAATCTTGGTGTCGTTGTCGTCTTTTCTCTTTGAGTTGATGATTAATGACTAAATTCTTGTCAAATAATAATAAAAGTTGAAAGAACACCAATGACATTGCCGTAGCCCAGCGCGGCAGAATGAGCACGAATCCGCCGAAGGAATGAATATTTTGCCTTGCACTCGGCTTTGAGAAAATATCACAAGAAAAATGCTAAATAATAAGAAAAGAAGCCGGATCCTTTATCCTTCACTGAAGGCACAGGCACAATATTTTTTATATCTTCGTCAGCTCAAATAAACCGAAACTCATTCATTTCGTACGGCCACCGTGCCGAGTTCTTCGCACTGAAATTGCATTTCTTACGCTCACGTCTCACGGCTCACGGAAAGCGTTGACACTCTTCAGGGCGAGGCGAGACAAGTGCGGGGCTCAGAGCTTAGCTGTCTGATTATACCATTTAAAATTCTCGTGTCATCCCTGCCTCCGAGCCTGCCGTGCCATTACGTGCTGCTCTGCTTAATGTTTAACTGTCTCCGTGCTCGGCTCGGAGGAAACGAAGGAAATGAATTTTTTCATTACTCGGATTAGGACACACTAAATTCTAATTTAAATGGGTTTTTCGTAATTTAGCATGTGAAAATTGCTGCAGCAGTGGTCATGCATTATTTACTATTCCAAGTACATTTGACTCGGCTCGGCCGTAGCGAGCGAGTCCAGCTGTACTCTGTTCGGGTAAATACAAAATCGATCCAAATAACATAATGAAAGGTGATCCTGCTTTAATTTTATTTGCCGGTGGTGGAAACCTGGCCAGCTGTCTCGCGTAAAACTTGACTCTTCTTTCCTTTGCTGCTGCTCCTGCGGTGCGGTGAAGACTCTGGTTGGAACAACTGCGCTTGAAAATAATACGAGTGAGAGAATAAATTGAGAAATATCCAAACCAAACCAGAGACCCACAGACAACACAAATGTTCTAGCGAACTCTTAGGTCGGTCGTCGTGAGGGAACAGAAACCGAAAATCAGGTACGTTGGTAATCAGCCACGTAGGAAACTTGGTACGTACGCTGTGCTTGCCTTCAGTTTGGCGAACCCAAACACATTTGGCTACCCGCACGGCTCGCGCTGGATGCTGAATGCTGGTACAGCTTTCCCTCTCATCTCAAGCACAAACGCTTTGCGTCTATTTACTTCCGTTTGGTTAATGGCTCTTTAATTTATTTGTACGCTCCTCATGCTGGCACGCACGGTTCATTTTCTACTTATACGCCACTTACTCGAGAAAGAGTTTCTTAGAATTAGCTGATCCAGAAACAAACAAGGTAATTTAACGCAAAATGCAAACTGACTCTCTCATTTAGAATTATCAAGTCAAGAGTCGTAAGGCCATAAAATCGAGACTGCGACTACAGTTTATACCTGAGTGAACTCGTCGTAAATTACAAAGTGAATGATTCTCTTCCCGTATGGAAGGCAATCTCCAGAAAAAGGGAGACCCCTGAAAGGAGTTACGCGCAAAAGACTAAGGCTGCCTTGTTTGCGTTCAAAGACTTTATTGCTGTTTTGCTATCTCCATTTCCCATACGGATAAATTCAGGCCGTCAATCTACTTCTTTCCTTCCCAAATTCGGACCAGCCGAAATGAACTTTTGGAATTTATGCAGATGCCAACTCGATAGCCCAAGTCCAGGAGCAGTGCACACACAAAGCAAAGACTTCAGTCGTTCTTTATTTAAGCAAACTGGATCCCTTGGGTAATTCCAATTTCATATTTTTGCCTTACATCCTGTTTCATTCCATTGTACTCGGGCTCGAGCTCTGAATCCTTGTATCACTTACATTTCATTTTATGTTCTCATTTCCGCAAACTCGAGCACACTGCCCTGCACACTGTAAGAGTACAATTTCAGAAGGCACAACTCAGCAACAAAACCAGTCAGGCCGTGAGGCAAGAACAAAAGAGGAAAAATTAAAGTTAATGGCTGAATGTGAAGATTGGAGTTGCTGGCATCGACATTCCCCACTGAAATGAAAGCAGATTGTAGTGTCTGAAGCCAGAGCGAAGCAACTTACTCGACAAACTCAAACTCGATGAATTTGGGCTTCTCTTTTGCGCTGGCTGTTAAATCTATCAATGTAATTTGGATTTCGCCATAATGGATTCCTTCTCTTGAACGTATTGATTCTAATTTAAAACATGGAAATTGCACAACGAGCGGAATTTCGAAAGAATAGAACTCTCAACAACGTGACAAATCTGAGCTTAATATTTTATCATTAAGCGCTCGCTGCTTGCCGTTGCCAACTTTTTATGTCTTTCACTGACAGACCAAAGTTCATAATCATATTATTTATTTATGTCGAGCTTGAAAGATTACGAGACAATGCGCACAGTGCGATGCAGTGGGAATTGAATTTTACTGAAAGTTTGCATATAAAAAATTAGTTTCGTCGTCTCGCTCATCCTTTGTTGTTGTTTTCGAGAATTTTTGGTTCTTTTCACGCACAAATGATTTCTTTGAAAGCCGGATCCTGAAAGTAAAGTTTCTGCCTTGTAATTTTCTGGAAGTGAATTGAAAATATGATGAGATTCAATTTTGCTTTTGCTTCTCCAGACGCCGCAGTGGCAAAGACGGAGAGGTGGTGAGCTTAGAATTTAAGAATCTTTAGATTTCAGAAACAGAGGCGCGTCGTCGTAATGTATTGTCGGAGCTGCGATTTCGTTGGCAGCAATTTATCCCTTGCCAACTTTTCTCCACCACCAACCACCAAATTCTATGAATATGAATCATAAGACGACAGGAGAGCACAGAAAAGAGAGTGAGAGCACTTTCTTCAGGGAGTGAAATTGAACCAGACATCTTGAAGGAGAGTCGAAGGAAAAGATCAATAGTTCATGACGGAAAGATTCTCTGAGAGAGAAAGTTTGAATCTCCTTTGCATTGTGTACACATGTATTATAATCTCAATGTTCATTTTTACATAATCCAAAGGAAGGGAAAACTTGTCTTTTGAATCCGCCGTGGATGTGTTGTAATGCACGAAGTGTAATTTTTCTTTCTTTATAAACAGCAGCGCCAGCTCGAATGCTAATGCCAATGCTAATGCTCAGGCCTTATCTGCCCTGAGATGCAAAAGAACGATCTGCCGCCGAGTCCTGAAACATTTTGTCAAGTGCCACTTGTGTTTGTGTCGTCTTCTTCTGTCCTCCGCGCTGAGCTGGGTCGAATGCATGACAAAAAGAGAATAGAACAAAACGAGAAGAGCAGAAGATTCGGAGAAAGAGAAAAACTTTCACGTACAAACTTGGAATACGAAATTACTTCATAAGCTGCCTGTTCCTGACTGCTGCTTTGCTGCTGTGGAGTTGGAGAAAGTTCACAGACGACGCGCGCGGCACGAAGAGGAAGAAAGGCAAGGCAGGCAGGGGCCACTGCAGATGCATAGAATGTGAACTCGCTGACGATAAAAATTCTCAAGCAGCTTGGTCCTCTGTCGCTCAGATATTCCGTATTCATGTACTGTGAATATTACTTTGACTCCTACGCCTCTCTCTGGACCTTCTGCTTCTACTCTATGGGAATGTGACACGAGGACACGGCCACCACGGTCGGGTCTGTGTCGTTCGTCTTTTCTTTCTCCTGAACGCTATCTTTCATTTCGCTTGACTAAACTACGGCGCGAGGATTTTCGTGTGAGACCTTTCAGTTTCTCCGCTTATCTTCATACATCTTACATCACAAGATTACGGACAATACCCAACGGGTTCAGGATGACATTACTGTTACCAGGCTCGCAGCACACGAACCCGTGTACAAGTGCGCTGGCTGGCTGCGGCTGTACCAAAATATGTTCTGGTTACCCTTCTGTGCATACTGGCTGACTTGGGAAACTCGGCTTGCATTGGCTTCACTGTGTGTCTGATTATTGCATGTGGCTGTTCAACCAAAGCCTTTCTCTCGTTCCATCCAAGTTGACAATTGTAGCGCCGTAGCCTGCCTTGCAGAAGCTGTGGGAAGGGCACTAGAGAAATTCCAAATCGACGACGGCTGACTGCTGCTGCTCCCGTTGTCGTTGCCGCTGAGTGCCTCGCAAGCTTCAAGCTCCGCTCCGCCGTGTATGCAGGGCCCACGTGTATGCATGCGTTGGAGTTGGAGAACACGTTTGTGGGATTTCAGCTCTTCGTGGCGGTGCTCTTGGCTCGCTCGCTTTCTTTCTCCAGTTCATTTCCTCGTAGTCAGTTCAAGACGGAGGAATCGCAATCACGAGCTTCCAACAGCAGCAGTGGCAACAGCACGCGTCTGAAATCGTCATGAATTTTCCAACATCATTCTTCCACTCCCGGCACGGCGGTGTCGAAGAATCGAAAATTTCGTCTCGTGCTCTTCCTAAGCCACACCACACCGGTGCAGGAGCACTGAAGACGAGGGTCTTTCATCATTACTAAATACACGTTCATTCTCATTCTCATCTCTTTCAAAGGCACGGCACTGTAGAATCGGCAGAAGATTGAACTCAGTTTCATCACGACATCACATTTACTTGATTGCGATTGCCCACATCCTCGTGAGTAATCTTGCCTTCGCCTGCCATTGACTGTGGGGTTTTCATCCAGAAGCCTGGACTTGACAATGACAACTGGGGAAATTGCGACGGCGTGACGACTTACTCGTAAGTAGAATTTTTCTTGACCAGTTTCTTTGTTTCTTGTTTTGTCTTGTAAGCGTATGCCTTGTCGGCTTTGTTTAGAAGCAGCTAATCTTTATGAGTACGATTAAGATTAGGGGAAGGAGAAGTTGTCAGCGGCTTGTAAATGTCAATAGCCGCACAGTATTGCTTTTGCCTTTGCGCTTCGTCAGTAAACAAAAACAAACTCGTTCGCCCGAACTGCTTTCTTTGGTACATATGGCCAAGCATTGCTGGGAGTGCTGGCTCAAATGCTCTGCAATTTCGAACGACCGCATGATACACCCGGTCCAGTTTACGTTTGTAGTCTGCATGCGCCTGTGTGCGTATTGTTTTATGTACGTTACGGATTGCGTGGTTCCAGACCATTGAAATAAAAATTATAAACGAGTCCGAGGGTGAGAGAAAGAATAATAGAGTTACATTATAATTCTGCTGCGATTCCATTATTGTTTTACCAGTTGTAGTACAACGAATTTACACAATCATCAAGATAAAACCAGTTGAGCCAGAAACCTGGCACCGCAGCCATGCGAAAGTCATGTCATGGAGCACTGCGAGCATGTAACACCTTTAATGTGAAGATGAGATTCAAGATAGACCCAATAAAAGCAATAATTTATAACGAATTCATTACAATTACAATAATAAAAGACATTTACATACGAAGTGGCCGAATACTCGCCGGCTAGTGTAGTGACATGAAGTCGGGTCATTTCAGAGCTCCAGTTTATACCCTGCGTTCGACGACTTTAAAAATTTTGAGAAATTTGTGTGCAATGAAGTGCAGTTGTCTTCAGATACCATGCTCCTAATCTCTAGAACTGACAAGTTAAAATCGGAATGTGCAAGGCTTGAAAATTACAAACACCGCGGCCATGCTAACCATAAACCATAATCGCTCAACGGTCTTACGGACATCTCAAAATGAGGAGGTCCATAGGGCACAAGCCAGAACCTACAATGTGTGATGCACTCCATCCTGAGTTGTTAACATGGGTTCGGTATGGATTGCAATAACTGACGAATGAACATGATAATCATGAAAACGAATCAATTCGCATGCTGGACTCATTACGCCCATTCTACGACATCGTGTAATTATCGGGTTCGAATTTGAATACTCATCCGCTCATAACTCTCGAGCTTAGATGCAGAAAGCATAAGTTTGCTTACAAATCCTGTACACGTTTTAATGATTCCGCGGTTTTTTGCGCCTTTTATTCCATGAATTCGTTTTTTACTATTTTCTGGCCTCGAGCGCAACAGAGCATTGCCAGTCAGGTCCGGCTGTTAGGCTCCGCATCAAAATGCGCAATCAGTAATCACATAATGTTAAAATGTTGAAAAGGGAAGACGTTCAGCCAATCCATAATAACGATACGAGAATCGTGGTCGATTTGGCAATACAACTGAATTGGGACGAGAGCGGAGCAAGAATGCAATGGTTGAACAGGGAATAATCAAAGTCATAGAAGAAATCTAGTCTAGTGAATCGAAAGCGAAGGTGAGAGAATCTTATCGTCTCATAGCAAAAGGCATGTACGCACATAAAAAGGTATCGAAACTAAAATGAACCAAAGTGTAATAGTGCGAGATTGGATTGCGTTGACACTATTCTCATACAAGCGCATAAGAGATAAACGCATCTCGAATCGTAGTCCGATCGTGCGTTGTAAAATTGGGAAATTGAGACTAGACTGCTTTTGATCTGCTTACCATTGCACTTTTGATTTTTCAACCACCTGCACTGGCATGGCTCAAACATGGTACAAATGAATGACACATGACTTTAATTTTCAACTCGGCCTCGCCAGACGAAGTGATGTTTTGCTTTTGGTTGTTTTGGATTGTAGCTTTGGATAAGCTTGAGAGAATATCAATGAAACTCTGAGCTATTCATAGAAAAGAATCCACAATTGCATGTGGACGCAAAACAACAACCATAAAAAGTTAAATTCATTCATTATCATCCCTAAATGACACCATTGAAATCCGCAGTGAATTGTGAACACAGCCTGCAGGCTGCATTGCAGAGGAAGGGCGAAATGGACACGGGAAAATTGCATCCCAAGCGAAGCGTTACATTTCTTCTCTGCAAGACTTGTCTTTCCATGCAAAATTAAAATTGTATCCTTTGTCGTAAGTCGTGCACTTGTACGCAATGCGATGATGTCGAGATTTATTAGCGAGACAATGGAATGAAAGACAAGTCATAACAGAGAAAAATCAGTTTCAGTCTCACTTGTCTTGGATTTGTTGTGCTCTTCTGCTGCTCACGATTTGGAACCCCCACAATCGGAGCCAGAATCCTCATTTCTTTTGTACGCTACGCTGCTGGTAAAAAATTGAGACAAGAACAATTTCGTATGCCTTTTTGTTTTGAATGCGTGAAGGAATTGTTAGCAAATTCCGAAGCATGAACAGCGAACAAGTGTAACGAACGAGCCAAAGTTTGGCTGCTCGACCATCAGAACGAACGTAAAAGTTGCGAGCTGCGTCGGGGAGACGAGTCGAGCAAAAATGTGCAGTGCGAGAGATGTACAGATGGAACAGGCCATTGTACAGTGCCGCGTTCACGAACTGCGAGATTATAAATCGGTTCGTGCAACATTTCATTCAAAATGGCGCATTTTGTGTTGAATAGTCGAGATGCGTTGTGTTGCGCTGAAGAATAGTGAGCTTGAAAGGCTGGCTGGCAGGCAGGCAGGCAAGCATCTATCCATCTTTGCGTGTTGTTCTCGTACACGAGCACACAGAGTGGCGGACGTTTCACCACGGCTACAAGTCCACGCTCACGCTACAACATTACTCCAAGACCGAGATCAACACACACACATTTATTCTGTGTCTAAACCCCTGTTATCGACCCGCACCCGGCTCCTGCTCGCTCTCGTGCCTTGCCTTGCCTGCCTGCTTTGTGGAGACAAACTTTCTTTCACACCGCATCACAGCACGGCCGCACGGCACCCTCGCATCCAATTCCGCCATATACTTGCCCGCTCTGCCGACTGAAGGCATGCGCTGGCAATCCATTCTCTAGTGCAGGCATGCACTTAAGCGGCACCCGACTCGGTGTATTAAATTCCTTTCTCCTTTTGCTAAAAACTTCGATTACAATGCACATTAGACGGCAGAACTCAAGAAGAATTCTCTCTCGACCCTTTTCTCCTTGTTTGCCGTACGCTCCATGCGAAACTAAAGACCCGAGTCGTAGTCTTGGCTGTTCCTGTGATGTAATTTATAATGGAACATTGTCCTGCTGCCTGGCAAAAGATCTTTTTGTGCTCGGTCGCTAATATATTGGACGAACCTTTGCCAAAAAAGTGACTCGGCTCCGGCAGCCTGCGAATGCGGAGCGAGAGAACAAAAAATTAAGTACATGCTCCCGCACAACAGCAGATTTTTCTCTGCTGTCTCCGCATTTCGCTCGTTCGCCTCCTCGGTCTCATTTCTCAATTCTGACACGTCGCTTTGACCCTTCTATTTTCTTCTCGCATCAGACTCGCTCGCTGTTTCCGTAATCTGTTCTTCAACCAGCTTTGTCAACGTATATGACGAGTAAATATAATTTGTGTCATGAGGATGTCACATCATCATTTCTAAATTTAGCCGCCGTGGCACGAAGGGTTGGCTTGGCAAGCGGGTGAGTAGGTTGACTGCGAAAGAGATGTCGACGCTAATGAACTCAATCAGATCCAACAGCCTCGTTAGCGCAAGTGGATCCGAGTTTAAGAGTTTATCTTAAAACAAGACGGGGATGATTAAAATTGTTGGCTGCAGACGTCAAGCTTCGTGGAAAAGTTGTTAGTTGTCTGATTCTGGCAAAGAAACTTGTTGATTGCAATGAAATCTTTTAATAACATGCGAGCTATAATTAAACAGGTCATAAACTTTCAAATCGGTTTTGTTTTAAAACTTGCTGCTTATGACAAAGATAACACAACGCAGAGGGGCAGGTGGGTGTATGATCAATTGGGGAAGGGTCGCTTTTCGAATTGTGCCGCAAAGTCAAGGTCCTTTGTTCTATTTTAAACTTTGCTTTGGCCATCTACCATGCCATGGGTAAGTACTTTAAGGGCAACAACCTAGCCACTACCCTACCATCGATGGTGTTGAGATAACGAAACCGTAACGGGTAGTGTACATTCATCTGTCATGTTCTTTCTTTGCTGTGGATAAACCAAATGCTTAAAATCGGTCTTAATGGGAAAGAATGCCGATGACTCGCCTTCTTTTACCTGCAGCCAGATTTTTGACTGCACTACACACGATTCTGAAGCTGGATAAAGGAGCTGGCACTGGATGCATAAATGGAAAAGGTAAAGATGTTTTATGGCTCAGTGCGGGCGGATCGCAGTCAGCGAGCATTGCGTACATCAACTGTGGACAAGAACCGGCGGTGCGGTGTTCGCGTCTGCTCTGTGTTGCTGCTGAGTTGTCGTGCTCGTAAATGGTTTAGTGATATAAAACTTTTACGGTCAATTTATTACATTTCTCTGCTTTTCTACTTAACAAGCACTCATACAGTATAATGTAATGGGCAATCTCACGTCGGCGTGTCGCAAGTGTCTTCGCCTTTGCCTTTGTCTCGCTGCTGCTACGGTGGCCCAGAAGTAAAAGTATGTAATGATTACGCAATAATGTATGGAGAAAGAAAGGTAAAACACGATCCAAGAATTTCTACCACACGACTTGAAATAGACTTGAGATTGAACACTTCGCAGACGTCAACGTTATTGGACGTTTTCTAGCATCATTCCATTGTTGACTACCGAGGATGTCACCGTGCAACGTAATTTGATGGCATTGATGGTCATGTCGACGACATGAAGACAGAGATCGTGAGACGATAACATAATGACAGATTTCTACAGTCCCAAAAAAGGAAAATTATGATACCTGCGAGCAGAACAATGGCATAAATTTCAAACTGATTGAACGTGACCGTGAGTGATTGCGTGATTGAAGCAGTCAAGGCTTTTTGTCATCCTATCACATTATTGCATTCGTCGTCATCGTCATAAATAGCAGAGCTGAAGAATAGAATCCCAAAAATGTCGATTGACAAAGCGAAATTGAATTTCGATACCACTTTAATTTGATGTACGGGCCCGAGCGTTTGTGTTCACGTTCAAGCCAAGAATAATGACATTCCAGATCTCATCCTGTACAAATTTACGACGACGATATTTTAAATGATTGTAATTTGAACCTTTTGTTCTGCATATATATCAATGGCA
Organism: Mesaphorura yosii; assembly: GCA_009869945.1. Lineage (NCBI taxonomy): Eukaryota > Metazoa > Arthropoda > Collembola > Poduromorpha > Tullbergiidae > Mesaphorura > Mesaphorura yosii. The sequence goes on from WIXG01000209.1 coordinate 135,747, forward strand.
TTGATTTTGCAGTGGCAGCGAAGACTGCCCATAAAATATCGCACTTCCATTTTCTAGAGGCGCATTGACCCGAATTTATTCGATTCAATTTCAGCCCAGGCAAAGAGCCAGTGCAAATTCGGCAAATCACCCCAGTTTACACTTGAAGTCGAAAAATGTGAAAATTATGGCTGCAGCTAAAAATTAAAATTTATTCTACACAATAAATCCCATGCTACAGAACAGAGCAAGGAAAGTGCGTAGCGCTACAAAGAGGCAGTATAAATAATCGAATTGAACATGAACGACATGGAGATTCCAGCGCAGCGCAGATAAATAATATACCTGAATGATTTCCTGTCTGAATAAAATTTGAATGCCAGCAACGCGAAATCACATCGTAATAGAAGCTTCCTCGACTGGCTCGTGTCGTATCCTCGTATCACAATCAGGTTTCAGACTCAGGCAGGACCTGCTCACGCCTACTCATCGCACTCGCAACCCAAAATGTATGCATGCGGAATTGATTCGTACATCGGGTCGTCATTTTTCATGCAAAACAATTTCACTAAGTGCAGAAAATGGGAACTCAGGTAGTATTAGGAAGGCGAAGGGAGTTTTCGCCAGAACCTTTCATCCAAGTAGGGGCAGCAGTGATGAATATCTCAATTTTGCATAACACAGACCGAAAACGCATTAACTCATCCAGCACGAGCATAATTCAGAGAAACAGATCTCGGGCTGTGTCTGAAATGTCTGCGGATGAAAGACCGGCCAAGAAAAGGAGTTTTGAAATTCAGATTTCAGCGCGCATAATCAGGCGTAGCGCGTCGTGGTTTCGTTAGACACAATTTATGCGCAGTTTGAAGCAGAAATCAGTGCCACTGTCTGTGTCTTGTTTGTTGCGAGGTCATGGAACTCAACAACAAAAATGAAATTAACAACCACTGATGACGGAATGGGCTGAAGCTTTTTACAAAAGACTGCAGGAATCACGGAAGGGTCGTGCAAGCATTTTAGATCTTGTCTTCCAGAGCACAGCACAGATTCGTTTTTGTACATTTTCTTGAGGTTTCCTCGGCTGTTGCTGTGCTGCTGAAGTGCTTTTTTCTTTTATAGTTTGAGCTGAATCATTAATCTTCTCGGGAAACCTGTCATACACGCTTCCACAAAGTTTCCTTCCTTTCTTTAAATTTTTATAGACTTCACTGCTGGCTTTTCTGCCTCCGCAGCCCGTCTTGAGCCTTGCGCATAGAATTTTACATAAACCTACGCCGTATACTCGACTCGCAACGCTGCAAGTAGTAATTTCGTTTCATTCTTCCTCTTCTGGTTTCAAAGGCAATTTACTCGGCCTTTATAGACTTGAATTGTCTGTGGATGGCCGTCTGCACGCACTTCTAATGTTCGTGCTGCGGACTTTATGTTTTCCTGTTCCTAATTTGAAAACGGGAACGTGGACTCAAAAAATACGAGGTTAAGAGGCTTGCTGGAGGCTTGAGTTTGTTCGAAAATAGCTTCGGGCTTTCAGGCAAAGGCAGGGAAGAAATGTTAAAGAGTCGTCGTTTTCCTGTAACATTTGCTAATTAATTAACATCTGCGATTAACCACCGGAACTAGCACTGAACTTCCCTCAGAGTATTAACAAGTCTTTCAACTTGAAAAGCATTGAATGGTTCCTTGACCACCATTCAAACTACTTAACTTACCATAATATTTCGCGTTAATAAGCTTTATAGACTCGCTAATTGGTTTTACTCTTTCACGTTCCTTAACTAAAGAATCGAGGAAAGTGGAGCTGGAAATTCGTCCTCGTCCTCGCCTCAAAAGCATGTTTGAGTTGTTTTGCCCTTCGGATTCTTGCTCACCTGAAGCAAAGCACTTCAACACATACTCTGCCCACTCTGCATACATGTCTTCTGCTTGGCTCATTATCATTTGTGACTTCGGGCTTGGTGAAGTGCTTAGTATGAGCAGCACGTAGCCGCTGACTGACAGCTACTCTGCAATTTGTTTTCTGTGAGTGTGACCATAATGCATTTGATTCGTGACATGTACGAGATTCATATCTTGTTTTGATAATAGAGACTTCATATCACTTACTGCTTTGGCCGACCCGGCGGCTCGAATAAATAAAACGACGTGTTTATTGAAATTCAAGGAAATTCTTGTGATCGATTATCTTGCTCGGTCAAGAATCTCGACTTCTGGAGATCGTTAACAGCCGCGGCTCGTCGAAAGACAAACGTGCAAAGACAAATTATATGTCGTAATCGTAATCATACCGAAAAAGTGCTGAAATGATTGCAGTTCTTCGAGCTTCGGCATTTCCAACAATTCAGCCGAACATCAAACTAATGGATGTTCATTGTACGAGACAGACCGAGGGAACATCAACTGCTCGAAAATAGGCAAAAAATTGACGATGACATAGGGCCGTGTATATTTCATCTTTTGTGTACAATTTTGCTCTTGATGTGCAAAACAAATGAAATACCAGAAGAAAATATGACTTGTCTTCTCCTGTCTGCTTTGCTTGTCGAGTTTGAGTGCTAGCCTTGGCAAAATTGAGTTTTATTTGTTCTAGGATCAAAATGTGAACCCACCAAGACAGCGCGAGCACAAGCACAAGATATTTTTCTCATACTTTCTCTTGAACTTTTCCACTCGGAATTTGGTAGATAAAATATAATGGCTCGTATCACCAACAGCAGGAATGACGGCCGTACACCCTGAAGAGGCTCAGAGCCGTATTGATTGAAAAGTGTAATCGATCTTACCGCAATGCAGAGCATTGAACTAACATCAAGCGTGAGCGTTCGCAAGGTTTTTCCTTTCAGTGAAGAAAGCTTTTATTTGCGTTTGCGTTAATATAATACGATAATATTTCAGTTCCATAATGGCTGAAATATGGAAAACTTAATAAGATATAAACAGAATGGAAAAATGTATTGAATGAAAGGTCATTAAAGAAAATTAATGTGAAATAACTTTGCTAGGTTCCAATTCAATGGAGCTTGGAGCGAGATTTGGATTCACAACCAAGAGCTAAAGTCAATTTTAAGCGAAGGGCGGATTCAGCCACCAGAGGAACTTTTAATGACTCGTTTTCCATTGCGCTAGAAATTAGCAAATGAGTTTCGTGGGAACGTAACGTCTTTTTTGTTTGTCTTTGCGAGTCTGTTTTTGTCAAGTTACAAATGCGCTGCCTAAGATGCGGGTCTGCCCGTCTGCCTGGTTTGATGCTGGCTGATACAGGTTGCCGTGCTTTGCTCTCCTCGAGACGTTTAGTCCTGAAGCCAGCCGTCAAGCCAAATGAAATCTCACAAATTATTATTACTTAACTTCTGCCTGTTGAAGGAGAATGTTTGATCATCAAGATTCTGTTTCCTCGCCAGCTTGCCGAACTTGGCATAGGGTATTAACAAAAGTTGTGCTCTAATGACTTGAGCCGCTCTCCAAGGAAAAGTGTCAAAACTTTTCATATTTTTCAAGCCCTTGCGCTGGAAATGATTTGTAATGATTTCGCCTTATTAATCTGGCGGTCTTGCCATTAAGACCGGTTGCTGCTGCTGATCTCTTTTCTGATTCCTGAATCTTTTGCTTCTTTCGCAGGATTTGGCTCAAGTCACTCATCGCTTTCGGGCGTCGCCAGGTGAGAAAATCGCGATTCTTAAATTATGCACTCCTTTTCTGAATGGCGGGGCGTCCATTTTCGAGTTAAATTACATCATTGTTCCTCAGGTCGAAAAAAATAAGGGAAAACCAATCCCATGCTTCTTTCCATTATTCGCATGATTTACTGGCTTTTACAAAATGTATTTTACGGAGCTTTTGATTGCACGCAATTTTCTATCCCGCTGGCTTCTGGAAATTATTAATACGAACATAATGATGGAGTTACGGACATTCTAGCATTGCGTCTGCTCTGGCATGGCGCAACTCACGCGACGATCAAGTACAAAGTTTGAAGGAAATGAGTTCTAACGGAGAAGTTACAAAGTTCTCTGGTTTTATGCTGGCAATCTAAGCACACGACTGAAGAATTAATTAAAGGCCGAAAATTCGTCTTCGTAAGCTAGTCTTCTTGACCTTTTCATGTAGTTCACTGAATTGCATTACCCAGGACGGACACGGAACTCGAGTTCACCTTTTACTGCTTTCACGTATATGCAAGCCTGCTTCATCATTTCATTGAATGAATCCTATGCTTTGAATGATGAAATCGTCGACCGTACGATATATTCCTCGAATAATCCGATGTGAATCCTCACTCAAGTCCAGCACGTGGAAAATTGAGAGAGCAAGAGAAATTGGAAACTCAGTCAGTGGCAAGATGTCCGAGTACTTCTTTCTTAAAAGTCTCTCGGGACTTGATAGAGAGTGGAGAAATTGCTTCTCTTGAGAGTCTGTCTGCTGACCATCCAATTGAATCCAATTTCTCTCCCATCATGATTCTAGTCTAGTGCGCTGCAGTGGCCCCAATCTAGAATATCTTTCTCACAGATTTTATGCATTACGTGCGCCCAATACTGTCCGCGTGTACATACACAAGAAAATATACTCTGGAGGCTGAGCACAAAAATTTATCAAGGAATCTTAGAAACTTGGTTGCTTTTTACACTCAATCCGTTCACATTCTGTACAGAATGAAATACCCTACCCTGATTCTTTCCGCATGAGCTTCGAGGACTATTCGTGTGTAAAGTTCATTCTATTCCATTTTGTTCGCGACTCAAATCATCTTTTTTATATCCACCAATTTTTCAACCTGCGCTCCGTACCGATGCCGAGCCAAGCCTTGCAATTGCTATTGCTCCTTCCTGTCATGTTCATCTGCTTTTTTCACGTGTTTCTTCCATTCTTTTGGAGAAATCTCAGCCAGACTCCACTTCACACAGAAAAGGTTGAAAATCTGAAACAATACGCTCGAGTGTGGTGGAATGCGACCATCATGGCAAGAAAAGAAGTGTAAATTAATGGCCCTATTATTCAGGATATTCACAGTCGCTGTTGTTTTGTTGTTGCTCTTGTAAAGGAGTAGGACTCCTTCACTTTGTTCATGTAATGTAAATGAGTCGTGCCTTCGTCTTCTCCTTATGCTGTGTACGAGGCTTTGCCTTGCGTGAGCTGGGCAATGCCGAGTACACAAAGTGAAGGGAGAGGCATGCGCTGAGCGCAGGAGTGGAGGCAGCGTCAGGCAGTCCGAGTCGGAGAGCAGCAGCAGCAGCATCGCGTTAAAGATTAATAAAGTTATCTTTCGATTGTTTCCTCCTAATTACCGTCTTTGGTTTAATTATTTCGTCGGACGTTGTCCAGCATCCGAGCCCGTGTCCGCCCTGAGACGGCAGTCAGCCGCCACCAGCATCACCGCCCACTCAACCAATCACAAGCGTAAGCCGCTCCATAATTCGCATTCGCATATTGCCACATCGCAGCTCACTGCGTTCGCATCCACATGCGCGAGCCCAGACGCTGCGACGAATCGCACTCACTTCCATTGCA